>JBAMJR010000670.1:85000-165000 GCA_038501785.1 Myoxocephalus aenaeus | reverse complement strand
GTCAGGACTAATGAGGGAGTTGTTGATTAGAGGAATCTGGAAGTGAATCATCCGTTCATACTTCATGTTTCACCAGTGAGTCATTACCAACAACACAGACTGTGTGTGTGTGTGTGTGTGTGTGTGTGTGTGTGTGTGTGTGTGTTCACGCACACATCAGAATCATACCCAGACCTGGTTCAGGTTTATAGTCAGGCCTGGTTTAGGGCAGTATCTCACCTGAAGGGTAGGGGTCAGTATCTCACCTGAAGGGTAGGGGGCAATATCTCACCTGAAGGGTAGGGGGCAGTATCTCACCTGAAGGGTAGGGGGCAGTATCTCACCTGAAGGGTAGGGGGCAGTATCTCACCTGAAGGGTAGGGGGCAGTATCTCACCTGAAGGGTAGGGGGCAGTATCTCACCTGAAGGGTAGGGGGCAGTATCTCACCTGAAGGGTAGGGGGCAGTATCTCACCTGAAGGGTAGGGGGCAGTATCTCACCTGAAGGGTAGGGGTCAGTATCTCACCTGAAGGGTAGGGGGCAATATCTCACCTGAAGGGTAGGGGGCAGTATCTCACCTGAAGGGTAGGGGGCAGTATCTCACCTGAAGGGTAGGGGGCAGTATCTCACCTGAAGGGTAGGGGGCAGTATCTCACCTGAAGGGTAGGGGTCAGTATCTCACCTGAAGGGTAGGGGTCAGTATCTCACCTGAAGGGTAGGGGTCAGTATCTCACCTGAAGGGTAGGGGGCAGTATCTCACCTGAAGGGTAGGGGTCAGTATCTCACCTGAAGGGTAGGGGTCAGTATCTCACCTGAAGGGTAGGGGGCAGTGCCCGTCCTCCTCCCTGGGGGGCTCCAGCTCGTGGGGGTTCAGGAGGCCGATGTCGTCGTTCTGCTCCACGTTCTCCGACATCATGGCTGCCGGCCTGAGGGCCGTTGAACGCGTCCCTCCTTCTAGGTCTGAGGGGCGTTGAACGCGTCCCTCCTTCTGGGTCTGAGGGGCGTTGAACGCGTCCCTCCTTCTGGGTCTGAGGGGCGTTGAACGCGTCCCTCCCTCTGGGCCTGAGGGGCGTTGAACGCGTCCCTCCTTCTGGGTCTGAGGGGCGTTGAATGCGTCCCTCCTTCTGGGTCTGAGGGGCGTTGAATGCGTCCCTCCTTCTGGGTCTGAGGGGCGTCGAACGCGTCCCTCCTTCTGGGTCTGAGGGGCGTCGAACGCGTCCCTCCTTCTGGGTCTGAGGGGCGTTGAACGCGTCCCTCCTTCTGGGTCTGAGGGGCGTTGAACGCGTCCCTCCTTCTGGGTCTGAGGGGCGTTGAACGCGTCCCTCCTTCTGGGTCTGAGGGGCGTTGAACGCGTCCCTCCTTCTGGGTCTGAGGGGCGTTGAACGCGTCCCTCCTTCTGGGTCTGAGGGGCGTTGAACGCGTCCCTCCTTCTGGGTCTGAGGGGCGTTGAACGCGTCCCTCCTTCTGGGTCTGCAGGCCGCTCCCCCGCCGCGTTAGGATGAAGCTCTAATGATCCACGGACGGTGGTGAGCAGAGCGAGGAGTGGGAGGAGAGCGAGAGATGCAGCATCAGATGAGAAGCTTCTAAATATAGACGTGTGACCAGCATGCAGGGAGCTGGAGGAGAGAACACCAGCAGCTTTGACTGGGAACCAGCAGGACCCCACTGGTGGAGCAGGACCCCCCCTGGTGTTGAACCTCCTTCACACGGCTGACCACTCACCTCTCATGGGACCAGTGCCGGGTTTCCACTGGAGGTTTTACCAAACTGGTTCTCAGGCTTCAACTAATCTGGTCTTCACTTTACCTCTAAACCAAAGCAACGTTTATCAACCAGAAGCTGTAAAACGTTGGATTCTCAGCTTTCCGACGGCCCTTGAACACAGCATGTGTTGATAAAAGCAGCCAAATAGACATAAGATTATGATATTTTAGCAAAAACATTTTACTCTCTGTGTCTCATTTAACATCTCTCCTCAAATAATCCGTTTACTTTTAAAATATTCTGTTAAAAACATAAAATTTTGAGCTGAGAGGAGAGGGAGGAGAGAGAGGAAAGGAGAGGAGGAGAGAGGAGAGGAAAGGAGGAGAGAGGAGAGAGGAGAGGAAAGGAGAGGAGGAGAGAGGAGAGAGGAGAGGAAAGGAGAGGAGGAGAGAGGAGAGGAAAGGAGAGGAGGAGAGAGGAGAGAGGAGAGGAAAGGAGAGGAGGAGAGAGGAGAGAGGAGAGGAAAGGAGAGGAGGAGAGAGGAGAGAGGAGAGGAAAGGAGGAGAGAGGAGAGAGGAGAGAGAGGAGAGGGAGGAGAGAGAGGAAATGAGAGGAGGAGAGAGGAGAGAGGAGAGGAAAGGAGAGGAGGAGAGAGGAGAGAGGAGAGAGAGGAGAGGGAGGAGAGAGAGGAAAGGAGAGGAGGAGAGAGGAGAGAGGAGAGGAAAGGAGAGGGAGGAGAGAGGAGAGGAGAGGAGGAGAGAGGAGAGAGGAGAGGAAAGGAGGAGAGAGGAGAGAGGAGAGAGAGGAGAGAGGAGAGGAAAGGAGGAGAGAGGAGAGAGGAGAGAGAGGAGAGGGAGGAGAGAGAGGAAAGGAGAGGAGGAGAGAGGAGAGAGGAGAGGAGGAGAGAGGAGAGGAAAGGAGGAGAGAGGAGAGAGGAGAGAGAGGAGAGGGAGGAGAGAGAGGAAAGGAGAGGAGGAGAGAGGAGAGAGGAGAGGAAAGGAGAGGAGGAGAGAGGAGAGGAAAGGAGGAGAGAGGAGAGAGGAGAGGAAAGGAGAGGGAGGAGAGAGGAAAGAGGAGAGGAAAGGAGGAGAGAGGAGAGAGGAGAGGAAAGGAGAGGAGGAGAGAGAGGAGAGGATTTTGTAGTATTTTCTCGAGGTAATACTGTGTTAATATAGTGTTAGTACTAGTACAGATTGAACAGACGAGGAGGAAGACGAAGAGGAGGAGGAGGAAGGTATTCTCTCCTCTGTTTCCATGGCAACGGCATGAGAAAGAGGCCGTTTGAGAACAAGCGCTTCGCTCGTCGGCTGAAAGTGATCATGTGACCTCCTTCTGATGAAGGGGTTCCCATAGTTGGGTTCTAGATAAAGGGGTTCTCAGTAGAAACACATGGTTGGGTTCTAGCTAAAACTCTTGTAATATAAGGGGTTCTTGGTAGAAATCCGTGGTTAGGCACAGAGACGGCACTGGTGACAATTACTAATGAGCTATGATAAAGGACTCTGTACTGGTCCTGTTAGACCTTAGTGCTGATAAAGGACTTGTCTCTGTTCTGGTCCTGTTAGACCTTAGTGCTGATAAAGGACTTGTCTCTGTACTGGTCTTGTTAGACCTTAGTGCTGATAAAGGACTTGTCTCTGTACTTGTCTTGTTAGACCTTAGTGCTGATAGAGGACTTGTCTCTGTTCTGGTCTTGTTAGACCTTAGTGCTGATAAAGGACTTGTCTCTGTTCTGGTCTTGTTAGACCTTAGTGCTGATAAAGGACTTGTCTCTGTACTGGTCTTGTTAGACCTTAGTGCTGATAAAGGACTTGTCTCTGTACTGGTCCTGTTAGACCTTAGTGCTGATAAAGGACTTGTCTCTGTACTTGTCTTGTTAGACCTTAGTGCTGATAAAGGACTTGTCTCTGTTCTGGTCTTGTTAGACCTTAGTGCTGATAAAGGACTTGTCTCTGTACTGGTCTTGTTAGACCTTAGTGCTGATAAAGGACTTGTCTCTGTACTGGTCTTGTTAGACCTTAGTGCTGATAGAGGACTTGTCTCTGTTCTGGTCTTGTTAGACCTTAGTGCTGATAAAGGACTTGTCTCTGTTCTGGTCTTGTTAGACCTTAGTGCTGATAAAGGACTTGTCTCTGTACTGGTCTTGTTAGACCTTAGTGCTGATAAAGGACTTGTCTCTGTACTGGTCCTGTTAGACCTTAGTGCTGATAAAGGACTTGTCTCTGTACTTGTCTTGTTAGACCTTAGTGCTGATAAAGGACTTGTCTCTGTTCTGGTCTTGTTAGACCTTAGTGCTGATAAAGGACTTGTCTCTGTACTGGTCTTGTTAGACCTTAGTGCTGATAAAGGACTTGTCTCTGTACTGGTCTTGTTAGACCTTAGTGCTGATAGAGGACTTGTCTCTGTTCTGGTCTTGTTAGACCTTAGTGCTGATAAAGGACTTGTCTCTGTTCTGGTCCTGTTAGACCTTAGTGCTGATAAAGGACTTGTCTCTGTACTGGTCTTGTTAGACCTTAGTGCTGATAAAGGACTTGTCTCTGTTCTGGTCTTGTTAGACCTTAGTGCTGATAAAGGACTTGTCTCTGTTCTGGTCTTGTTAGACCTTAGTGCTGATAAAGGACTTGTCTCTGTTCTGGTCTTGTTAGACCTTAGTGCTGATAAAGGACTTGTCTCTGTTCTGGTCTTGTTAGACCTTAGTGCTGATAAAGGACTTGTCTCTGTTCTGGTCTTGTTAGACCTTAGTGCTGATAAAGGACTTGTCTCTGTTCTGGTCTTGTTAGACCTTAGTGCTGATAAAGGACTTGTCTCTGTTCTGGTCTTGTTAGACCTTAGTGCTGATAAAGGACTTGTCTCTGTTCTGGTCTTGTTAGACCTTAGTGCTGATAAAGGACTTGTCTCTGTACTGGTCTTGTTAGACCTTAGTGCTGATAAAGGACTTGTCTCTGTTCTGGTCTTGTTAGACCTTAGTGCTGATAAAGGACTTGTCTCTGTTCTGGTCTTGTTAGACCTTAGTGCTGATAAAGGACTTGTCTCTGTACTGGTCTTGTTAGACCTTAGTGCTGATAAAGGACTTGTCTCTGTACTGGTCTTGTTAGACCTTAGTGCTGATAAAGGACTTGTCTCTGTTCTGGTCTTGTTAGACCTTAGTGCTGATAAAGGACTTGTCTCTGTACTGGTCTTGTTAGACCTTAGTGCTGATAAAGGACTTGTCTCTGTTCTGGTCTTGTTAGACCTTAGTGCTGATAAAGGACCTGTCTCTGTTCTGGTCTTGTTAGACCTTAGTGCTGATAAAGGACTTGTCTCTGTTCTGGTCTTGTTAGACCTTAGTGCTGATAAAGGACTTGTCTCTGTTCTGGTCTTGTTAGACCTTAGTGCTGATAAAGGACTTGTCTCTGTTCTGGTCTTGTTAGACCTTAGTGCTGATAAAGGACTTGTCTCTGTACTGGTCTTGTTAGACCTTAGTGCTGATAAAGGACTTGTCTCTGTACTGGTCTTGTTAGACCTTAGTGCTGATAAAGGACTTGTCTCTGTTCTGGTCTTGTTAGACCTTAGTGCTGATAAAGGACTTGTCTCTGTTCTGGTCTTGTTAGACCTTAGTGCTGATAAAGGACTTGTCTCTGTACTGGTCTTGTTAGACCTTAGTGCTGATAAAGGACTTGTCTCTGTTCTGGTCTTGTTAGACCTTAGTGCTGATAAAGGACTTGTCTCTGTTCTGGTCTTGTTAGACCTTAGTGCTGATAAAGGACTTGTCTCTGTACTGGTCTTGTTAGACCTTAGTGCTGATAAAGGACTTGTCTCTGTACTGGTCTTGTTAGACCTTAGTGCTGATAAAGGACTTGTCTCTGTACTGGTCTTGTTAGACCTTAGTGCTGATAAAGGACTTGTCTCTGTACTGGTCTTGTTAGACCTTAGTGCTGATAAAGGACTTGTCTCTGTTCTGGTCTTGTTAGACCTTAGTGCTGATAAAGGACTTGTCTCTGTACTGGTCTTGTTAGACCTTAGTGCTGATAAAGGACTTGTCTCTGTTCTGGTCTTGTTAGACCTTAGTGCTGATAAAGGACTTGTCTCTGTACTGGTCTTGTTAGACCTTAGTGCTGATAAAGGACTTGTCTCTGTTCTGGTCTTGTTAGACCTTAGTGCTGATAAAGGACTTGTCTCTGTACTGGTCTTGTTAGACCTTAGTGCTGATAAAGGACTTGTCTCTGTTCTGGTCTTGTTAGACCTTAGTCCTGATAAAGGACTTGTCTCTGTACTGGTCTTGTTAGACCTTAGTGCTGATAAAGGACTTGTCTCTGTACTGGTCTTGTTAGACCTTAGTGCTGATAAAGGACTTGTCTCTGTTCTGGTCTTGTTAGACCTTAGTGCTGATAAAGGACTTGTCTCTGTACTGGTCTTGTTAGACCTTAGTGCTGATAAAGGACTTGTCTCTGTACTGGTCTTGTTAGACCTTAGTGCTGATAAAGGACTTGTCTCTGTTCTGGTCTTGTTAGACCTTAGTGCTGATAAAGGACTTGTCTCTGTACTGGTCTTGTTAGACCTTAGTGCTGATAAAGGACTTGTCTCTGTTCTGGTCTTGTTAGACCTTAGTGCTGATAAAGGACTTGTCTCTGTACTGGTCTTGTTAGACCTTAGTGCTGATAAAGGACTTGTCTCTGTACTGGTCTTGTTAGACCTTAGTGCTGATAAAGGACTTGTCTCTGTTCTGGTCTTGTTAGACCTTAGTGCAGATAAAGGACTTGTCTCTGTACTGGTCTTGTTAGACCTTAGTGCTGATAAAGGACTTGTCTCTGTTCTGGTCCTGTTAGACCTTAGTGCTGATAAAGGACTTGTCTCTGTTCTGGTCCTGTTAGACCTTAGTGCTGATAAAGGACTTGTCTCTGTTCTGGTCTTGTTAGACCTTAGTGCTGATAAAGGACTTGTCTCTGTACTGGTCTTGTTAGACCTTAGTGCTGATAAAGGACTTGTCTCTGTTCTGGTCTTGTTAGACCTTAGTGCAGATAAAGGACTTGTCTCTGTACTGGTCTTGTTAGACCTTAGTGCTGATAAAGGACTTGTCTCTGTTCTGGTCTTGTTAGACCTTAGTGCTGATAAAGGACTTGTCTCTGTACTGGTCTTGTTAGACCTTAGTGCTGATAAAGGACTTGTCTCTGTACTGGTCTTGTTAGACCTTAGTGCTGATAAAGGACTTGTCTCTGTTCTGGTCTTGTTAGACCTTAGTGCAGATAAAGGACTTGTCTCTGTACTGGTCTTGTTAGACCTTAGTGCTGATAAAGGACTTGTCTCTGTTCTGGTCCTGTTAGACCTTAGTGCTGATAAAGGACTTGTCTCTGTTCTGGTCCTGTTAGACCTTAGTGCTGATAAAGGACTTGTCTCTGTTCTGGTCTTGTTAGACCTTAGTGCTGATAAAGGACTTGTCTCTGTACTGGTCTTGTTAGACCTTAGTGCTGATAAAGGACTTGTCTCTGTACTGGTCTTGTTAGACCTTAGTGCTGATAAAGGACTTGTCTCTGTTCTGGTCCTGTTAGACCTTAGTGCTGATAAAGGACTTGTCTCTGTTCTGGTCTTGTTAGACCTTAGTGCTGATAAAGGACTTGTCTCTGTTCTGGTCCTGTTAGACCTTAGTGCTGATAAAGGACTTGTCTCTGTTCTGGTCTTGTTAGACCTTAGTGCTGATAAAGGACTTGTCTCTGGTCTTGTTAGACCTTAGTGCTGATAAAGGACTTGTCTCTGTACTGGTCTTGTTAGACCTTAGTGCTGATAAAGGACTTGTCTCTGTTCTGGTCTTGTTAGACCTTAGTGCAGATAAAGGACTTGTCTCTGTTCTGGTCTTGTTAGACCTTAGTGCTGATAAAGGACTTGTCTCTGTACTGGTCTTGTTAGACCTTAGTGCTGATAAAGGACTTGTCTCTGTTCTGGTCTTGTTAGACCTTAGTGCTGATAAAGGACTTGTCTCTGTTCTGGTCTTGTTAGACCTTAGTGCTGATAAAGGACTTGTCTCTGTACTGGTCTTGTTAGACCTTAGTGCTGATAAAGGACTTGTCTCTGTTCTGGTCTTGTTAGACCTTAGTGCTGATAAAGGACTTGTCTCTGTACTGGTCTTGTTAGACCTTAGTGCTGATAAAGGACTTGTCTCTGTACTGGTCTTGTTAGACCTTAGTGCTGATAAAGGACTTGTCTCTGGTCTTGTTAGACCTTAGTGCTGATAAAGGACTTGTCTCTGGTCTTGTTAGACCTTAGTGCTGATAAAGGACTTGTCTCTGTACTTGTCCTGTTAGACCTTAGTGCTGATAAAGGACTTGTCTCTGGTCTTGTTAGACCTTAGTGCTGATAAAGGACTTGTCTCTGTACTGGTCTTGTTAGACCTTAGTGCTGATAAAGGACTTGTCTCTGGTCTTGTTAGACCTTAGTGCAGATAAAGGACTTGTCTCTGTTCTGGTCTTGTTAGACCTTAGTGCTGATAAAGGACTTGTCTCTGTACTGGTCTTGTTAGACCTTAGTGCTGATAAAGGACTTGTCTCTGTTCTGGTCTTGTTAGACCTTAGTGCTGATAAAGGACTTGTCTCTGTTCTGGTCTTGTTATACCTTAGTGCTGATAAAGGACTTGTCTCTGTACTGGTCTTGTTAGACCTTAGTGCTGACAAAGGACTTGTCTCTGTTCTGGTCTTGTTAGACCTTAGTGCTGTTAAAGGACTTGTCTCTGTACTGGTCTTGTTAGACCTTAGTGCTGATAAAGGACTTGTCTCTGTACTGGTCCTGTTAGACCTTAGTGCTGATAAAGGACTTGTCTCTGTACTGGTCTTGTTAGACCTTAGTGCTGATAAAGGACTTGTCTCTGTACTGGTCTTGTTAGACCTTAGTGCTGTTAAAGGACTTGTCTCTGTACTGGTCTTGTTAGACCTTAGTGCTGATAAAGGACTTGTCTCTGTACTGGTCCTGTTAGACCTTAGTGCTGATAAAGGACTTGTCTCTGTTCTGGTCTTGTTAGACCTTAGTGCTGATAAAGGACTTGTCTCAGTACTGGTCTTGTTAGACCTTAGTGCTGATAAAGGACTTGTCTCTGTTCTGGTCTTGTTAGACCTTAGTGCTGATAAAGGACTTGTCTCTGTACTTGTCCTGTTAGACCTTAGTGCTGATAAAGGACTTGTCTCTGTTCTGGTCTTGTTAGACCTTAGTGCTGATAAAGGACTTGTCTCTGTACTTGTCCTGTTAGACCTTAGTGCTGATAAAGGACTTGTCTCTGTTCTGGTCTTGTTAGACCTTAGTGCTGATAAAGGACTTGTCTCTGTTCTGGTCTTGTTAGACCTTAGTGCTGATAAAGGACTTGTCTCTGTTCTGGTCTTGTTAGACCTTAGTGCTGATAAAGGACTTGTCTCTGTACTGGTCTTGTTAGACCTTAGTGCTGATAAAGGACTTGTCTCTGTACTGGTCCTGTTAGACCTTAGTGCTGATAAAGGACTTGTCTCTGTTCTGGTCTTGTTAGACCTTAGTGCTGATAAAGGACTTGTCTCAGTACTGGTCTTGTTAGACCTTAGTGCTGATAAAGGACTTGTCTCTGTTCTGGTCTTGTTAGACCTTAGTGCTGATAAAGGACTTGTCTCTGTACTTGTCCTGTTAGACCTTAGTGCTGATAAAGGACTTGTCTCTGTTCTGGTCTTGTTAGACCTTAGTGCTGATAAAGGACTTGTCTCTGTACTTGTCCTGTTAGACCTTAGTGCTGATAAAGGACTTGTCTCTGTTCTGGTCTTGTTAGACCTTAGTGCTGATAAAGGACTTGTCTCTGTTCTGGTCTTGTTAGACCTTAGTGCAGCATTCGACACCATTGACCATGACATCTTATTACAGAGACTAGACCAGTCGATTGGTATTAAAGGTACAGCACTAAGCTGGTTTAAGTCGTATTTATCAGATAGATCTCAGTTTGTATTTGTAAACGATGAGGCCTCGATGACCACCTCCGTTCGTCATGGAGTTCCACAAGGTTCTGTGCTTGGACCAATTTTATTCACCTTATATATGCTTCCTTTAGGCAATATTATCAGAAAACACTCCATAAACTTTCACTGCTATGCCGATGATACTCAACTATATCTGTGGATCAAGCCAGATGAAATCCACCAGGTCGCTAAACTTCAAGCGTGTCTTAAAGACATCAAGACCTGGATGACCTGCAACTTCCTGCTGCTGAACTCTGACAAGACTGAAGTTATTCTACTCGGCCCAGAACACCTCAGAAATCAACTATCTGACGATATGGTTTCTCTGGATGGCATCGCTCTGGCATCCACCACCACCGTAAGGAATCTCTGAAGTATCTTTGACCAGGACCTGTCCTTTGGCTCCCACGTGAAACAGATCTCAAGGACTGACTTTTCACCTACGGAACATTTCAACAATCAGGCACAGATAAAACCCTTGTT
Organism: Myoxocephalus aenaeus; assembly: GCA_038501785.1. Taxonomy (NCBI): domain Eukaryota; kingdom Metazoa; phylum Chordata; class Actinopteri; order Perciformes; family Cottidae; genus Myoxocephalus; species Myoxocephalus aenaeus. The sequence goes on along the minus strand of JBAMJR010000670.1, from coordinate 154,900 downwards.
CGCATTGGTAAGAAGCAGAAAGATTCTGGATACGACCTCCAGAGAGAATCATTACACCATAGAGGTGTACCTATAAAACCTTTCATGGGGGGTTCGAGGTGGAACCTTTTTACAAATGGTTCTAAGTATAAAACCTAGGGCTGGGCGGTATGGCCAAAAATTCATATCACGGTATTTAGTAGGATTCTGGCGGGCGGTTTCACGGTATTTATTTTCGAGTAAACACATTGATTCATTGACACCGAAAAGAACGGCCGCCATAGTTGTTCACCACTTGCTGGTAGTGTGTTAAGAAGCTAACTTGGATGGATTTAGGACCAAGGGGAATGCAGGTATTACTTTGTCGTACACGTCATACCCGTGGTGCACTGTCGCTCTCGACAGGGAGCATGTTTGACAGGATGACCCGGCATGCAGTTCGGCTGTGTACTTTTATAAATGTGAAACCATGACTGAACTTTGAACCCCTGACATATTAGGAGCTCCACCCGCTGCGAAAGAAGCTAACGCCGTGAATATTAAATGTTTCTGCCTGCTGAAGAGTGACAACAGTCGCCGGTATGACGGTATGTGAAAAATTCACACCATATGGGGTAAACTGCCCAGCCCTAATAAAACCCTTCATCTTCTTTATCTGAATAATATCTGAAAAGTTTCAGGTGGTTCCAAGGTTCCAAAAAGGGTTCTCCTACTATGACAAGCCAAAGAACCCTATATGGTAGTTAGTCCCTTTATCAGTGGCGGCTGGTGTAAATTTTTTTGGTATGTCCATCTAATCAAATACAGCAAACATCCAGTATGATTCAATGCAACAAAAAAAAGGTTTCAAACATGCATTACTACTTTGCAGTTAAATATTTAACATTTATTCCAACACTTTGACATAATAACACATCTGATGTGATGACGTCATCCTGATAGTCGATGCTCTCAGGTGAACCCAGTCTGAACCCAGTCTGAAACCAGTCCTTAGTGGTTTCCACTGCAGCAGAATCCTCTTCAAGGAAATTTATGCAAAACATCAGCAAATTATATTTCTCTGAAACCACAATTCATGTTCACTTCCATCAAAACTCTGATCCACACTCAGCAGCACGAGTACTCCTGTGGTACTTATGAGTATTTACAAGTACATATAATACTTCTTACTGTACTACACCTCAGAGGTACACATAGTACTTCTTACTGTACTACATGTCAGAGGTACACATAGTACTTCTTACTGTACTACATCTCAGAGGTAAACATAGTACTTCTTACTGTACTACATCTCAGAGGTAAACATAGTACTTCTTACTGTACTACATCTCAGAGGTAAACATAGTACTTCTTACTGTACTACATCTCAGAGGTAAACATAGTACTTCTTACTGTACTACACCTCAGAGGTAAACATAGTACTTCTTACTGTACTACACCTCAGAGGTACACATAGTACTTCTTACTGTACTACATCTCAGAGGTAAACATAGTACTTCTTACTGTACTACATCTCAGAGGTAAACATAGTACTTCTTACTGTACTACACCTCAGAGGTAAACATAGTACTTCTTACTGTACTACACCTCAGAGGTAAACATAGTACTTCTTACTGTACTACACCTCAGAGGTACACATAGTACTTCTTACTGTACTACATCTCAGAGGTACACATAGAACTTCTTACTGTACTACATATCAGAGGTACATATTGTACTTCACTGTTCCCAAAGAAATTCAGTATATTGAAACAAAATATAATCAACTACTCCATGATGAAGTATTAGTACATATTAAACTTCATCAGTATGAAGTCATTAAAACGAGCTCCACCTTTAAAGTGATGAACACGCTAATGCTTCTATTAATATAACAATATCATACTATTATATTTAATAAATATAATAATATGATATTATATTTAATAAATATAATAGTATGATATTATTATATTTATTAAATATAATAATATCATATTATTATATGTATTAAATATAATAATATCATATTATTATATTTATTAAATATAATAATATCATACTATTATATTTATTAAATATAATAATATATTATTATATTTATTAAATATAATAATATCATACTATTATATTTATTAAATATAATAATATCATATTGATATATTTATTCTGCATCATGAATACTTATTGGCGGAATAGAAATACTACAGCGTATAATTACAGTGTATATATTATTCAACTATAAGTACAAAAGTATAGGCATAAAAATATACTGAAAGTACTCATTATGCGGAATAATATGTATTATAATATTATATTTAAGCATCTGTTTGATGTTTTATGTGTCATTATTATATTTCATAATGATATTCTGAAATGTACTGAGTAAAGGTACTGCGTTACATTCCATCACTGATGGTATTCCCTACTGACAGTAATACTCCTCTCAGTACTGCTAGTACTATGCTGTACTAACACCACCTCATCGCAGTATATATAACACGGTAGTACCAGCAGTACTGCCACCATCACAGTGCGTCTCCGACACTCACAGTTTTTGTACAACAGAGCCGGTCTTACCTGTGTGTACTGCAGGTACTCTTGCAGGTACTCTTGCAGGTACTCCTGCAGGTACTCGTCCCCGGCAGCAGCACCGACACACGGACTCACGGACCGGAGACGAGCCGCCGGTCGTCCGCTGGACCAGCACCGTCAAGTGCACGCCGTTTACCGGGCACCTGCACCGGAAGTGACCGGAAGTGGCCTTCAGGATAAGAGCACGATACGTGAAACAAAATAAAAGGTGGAATACATACCTATACTATAATACCTATATATATAAAGGTATTATATATATATAATACATTATGTAAATATATATAGGTATTATATTATATATATATAATACCTAAATGTATATATATATATATATATATATATATATATATATATATATATATATATATCCATCCATCCATCCATTATCATCCTCTTATCCGGTCGGGTCGCGGTGGCAGCAGGTCCAGCAGGCCGACCCAGGCTTCCCTCTCACCAGCAACATTTTCCAGCTCATCCTGGGATCCCGAGGCGTTCCAAGGCCAGCCGGGAGATATAATCCCTCCAGCGTGTCCTGGGTCTTCCCCGGGGTCTCCTACCAGTTGGACGTGCCTGGAAAACCTCTAATGGGAGGCGTCCAGGAGGCATCCTGACTAGATGCTGAACACCTCAGCTGACTCCTTTAGACACGAAGGAGCAGCGACTCGACTCCAAGCTCCTCCTGATGTCCGAGCTCCTTACTCTATATCTAAGGCTGAGCCCTACAGAGGAAACTTAGCTCCTTACTCTATCTCTAAGGCTGAGCCCTACGGAGGAAACTCATCTCCTTACCCTATCTCTAAGGGTGAGCCCTACAGAGGAAACTCATCTCCTTACTCTATCTCTAAGGCTGAGCCCTACGGAGGAAGCTCATTTCGGCCGCTTGTATCCGAGACCTCGTTCTTTCGGTCTTGACCCAGAGTTCGTGACCATAGGTGAGGGTTGGAACGTAGACCGACCAGTAAATGGAGAGCTTCTCCTTCTGACTCAGCTCCTCTTCACCAAGACGGACCGGTACAGCGCCTGTTTTACTGCTGCAGCCGCACCGATCCGCCTGTCGATCTCCCGCTCCACCTTACCCTCACTCGTGAACAAGACCTAGAGATACTTGAACTCCTTCGCTTGGGGTAGGCAGTTTGTCCCCACCTGGAGGGAGCAGTCCACCGGTTTCCGGCAGAGCACCATGGCCTCAGATTTGGAGGTGCTAACTCTCATCCCTGCCGCTTCACACTCGGCTGCAAAACGCCCCAGTGAATGCTGGAGGTCACGGTCCGAGGAGGCAAACAGGACCACATCATCCGCGAACAGCAGAGAGGCGATCCCGAGACTCCCGAACCGGATCCTCTCCGCCCCCTGGCTGCTCCTAGATATCCTGTCCATGAAAGTCAGGAACAGGACCGGTGATAAAGGGCAGCCCTGGCGGAGGCCAACACCCACCGGGAACGTGTCTGACTTACTACCAAGGATACGAACACAACTCCTACTGCAGGCGTACAGAGACCGGATGGCCCGTGCCAACGGGTCCGGCACCCCATACTCCCGCAGCACCCCCCACAAAACCCCCCGAGGGACCCGGTCGAAAGCCTTTTCCAAGTCCACAAAGCACATGTAGACTGGTTGGGCAAACTCCCAGGACCCCTCCAGTAGTCTCTGAGGGTAAAGAGCTGGTCCACTGTTCCACGGCCGGGACGGAATCCACACTGTTCGTCTTGAATCTGAGGTTCGACAAGCGGTCGGAGCCTCCTTTCCAGCACCCTGGCATAAGCTTTTCCCAGGAGGCTGAGCAGTGTGATACCACGATAGTTCAGCACACTCTCCGGTCCCCCTTCTTGAAGATGAACCACCACCCCGGTCTGCCAGTCCATGGGCACTGTTCCCGACCCCCATGCGACACTGCAAAGGCGTGTCAGCCAAGACAGCCCAACAATGTCCAGCGCCTTCAGCATCTCAGGGCGGATCTCATCCACCAAGCGCCTTGCCACCAAGGAGCTTGTTGCAGTGTCCTGAGTATTCCTAATCCTAGATGTTCTATCAAAGGGGGAGGGGTGCGCGGGGAGGAGAATTTTGATGTACTACAGTGGGAAATTGGACAATGTGGAAGTGGGACATCCTACGTGTGTCAGACACGTAGCGGCTATAGGGAAAGCGCTGATAAAAACAGCTCATCTAACGATGGAGCACCAGACTGTTGTACATTCCACACACGGAGTAGTGGCGTTCCTGCAGTCAGATAAAACCAGCCTCAGCCCCGGACACTGGTAACTCCTCAAGTGGAGTACAACGGGTGGAGCTGAAAGACTTTACCATACACGAAAAATTAGCGGTGGAAACAGGTTTCTATCAGACCAATTACTGGATGGATTGGATAACACTGGCGGCACAGGGATCAAACGCTACAAACTGTGTTGCTTGTGCAGCCTCCAGGCCTAGTTCATGGACCTTGCCATCAGTGCTGAGCCAGCCAAAAACCCTAGACTGTCTGCTAGACCTCCACATGAGAGAGAATCCAGGAAGTGATTGCGTTAGATGGGATAAGTATTTCCCATGTTCCCCGGTGAGTGCCGTACCACCAATCTTCACCCCAATGAAGAATAACTATACATGTCTAACCAGGACCAGTGCAAGCCGGATATGTTTAGGTGATATGCCCGAAGACTGGTGCCGCAGTACTGTCAATGTAACCAATTGGGATAATGTAACTAAACTACACTATGCTAGGTCAGACATATACTGGTTCTGTGGTGGAAGACGATTGATGAATGTCCTCCCTAGTGACTGGCAAGGAACCTGTGCCTCAGTTTCGCTAATAGTCCCAATCAGAGTAATCCCACTAGGTGCCCAAGAGCTCGTCAGTCACGTGAAACCCCAGAGCCCCCTGGATAGAAAGAAAAGAAGTTTTGACCTAAAAGCTGGCTCTCCAATCTATTTCGACGCCATAGGAGTACCCAGAGGAGTGCCAGACGAGTACAAACTGATAGATCAGATAGCAGCCGGTTTTGAGTCAATCATCCCAATGATAACCATAGGCAAAAATGTTGACCGTTTAAACTATGTGCATTTCAACATCCAGCGTCTGACTAACATGACCCGAGACGCTTTGGAGGGAGTGCATGAACAGTTGTCTGCCACTTCCCTAATGACTTACCAGAACAGGATGGCACTCGATATGCTGTTAGCAGAGAAGGGGGGAGTGTGCTCAATGTTTGGCCAAACCTGTTGCACTTTCATCCCAAATAACACGGCCCCAGATGGATCTTTTACTAAGGCCTCAGCTGGTCTGAGATCAATGTCCCATGAATTGGCGGAACACTCAGGCATAGAGAACCCCCTGAACGATTGGCTAAATAGTATCTTCGGCAAGTGGAAAGGCGTAATCATATCTGTAGTCCTCTCCATAGTGATAGGAATAGTAGTGATGGCCTTATGTGGATGTTGCTGCATCCCATGTATTAGACAATTATGCCTGAAGTGTATCACCACAGCAGTGGACTCTAAATTGCCCCGGCCATACCAAATGGCTCTGTTAGCAGAAGAGATACAGTTGTTGGAGGAGAATGACGAGGATGGTATGGGAAGATTCGACATCGATGGATCCGAAGAAGAGGCCGAGTTAGACCAACCGTTTCTATACATATAACTTGCTAATGGTTGACCATATCCCATATAGTTAGTTAGTCTCTCTCTCTCTCTCTCTCTCTCTCTCTCTCTCTCACACACCCACACATGCACCCACGTAGAAGGCGTGTGACTTTATACTGTTTTTGATTGTGCCATATTATGTGCTTAGAGGATTATCCAGTAGAGTGTGAGGGTTACAAATATCTAGAGACAACGGTTCTCTAGTACGAGGGATATATAAGCTCCTGGATATAGGTGGTTTTAGCTTAGCTTTTTATAACTTTTTTATGTTAGCTTCTTATAAAAACATAACATAGGTGTGCTGTTGTGTTTGTTTAGAGATTTCCACTCTGTTAAGTAACACACACATAGAGTTATGAACTGACATAGCCCATGTCTGTTAGAGATTTCCACTCTGTTAAATAATTAACACACATAGTTATGAATTGATATAGTCCATTGTTGTAGCTTTATATTATTGTTTAGTTTACATAATACATTATGTAAAAAGGGGGATTGATAATATAAGTCCTTATATTCTGTAGATATTCTTCATTGTATTACTCTTCATGTCTATTAAAGTTCAGGTTAGCGAGGTCAGTATAACACAGCTATGCAGCTGTTGTGTCTATGAAATGTCCAGTTCTCAAGGGAAGTTAGTCACACGCCTGCGCACTTCAACACCCACAACTGTTTATCAGTATATTGACATTCTGGAAGCAGACTGGTCGTTGTGTTCCAGTCTTGTGAGAAAAGATGAGAACACGGGATTCTCCTCCTCTTGACAGGACAGAGCGAATCAGATGTTAGGACGAGGCGAGACGAACCTGTGATGATAAACTGTGTATGAAAGGCCCCACTTCCGTGGTGGGGCAGTTGTTCTTTGCCCAACCTGCGTGTTGCTGTACCACTCACTGCTTTTGCAATTGCAGCGCTTACTACTTTACTTGTGATCATTTAATAAATAAATATAGAGAATGAGAGAAGTTGTTGAACTGAGTTCTTCCAGGCATCCAAAAATTGACACACGCTAACAAGCTTTTTGACTACCTTAGTGACCTCTGCCAGGGATATGTGTGCAACCACCCCAAGGACTTCAGGCGCTGCCCCCTCTCCAGGGGACATGTTGGCCGGGTTTAGGAGTTCCTCAAAGTGCTCTTTCCACCGCCCGACGATGTCCCCAGTCCGGGTCAGCAGTTCCCCCCACGCTGAGAACAGCCTGGGGTAGGCCCTGCTTTCCCTTCCTGAGCCGCCGAATGGTTTGCCAGAACTTCCTTGAGGCCAACCGAAAGTCCTTCTCCACGGCCTCCCCGAACTCCTCCCATGCCCGAGTTCTAGCATCCGCGACCTTCGCAGCTGCAGCCTTTCTGGCCTGCCGGTACCCGTCAGCTGCTTCAGGAGACCCCTGGGCCAGCCAGGCCCGAAAGGCCTCCTTCTTCAGTTTGACGGCTTCCCTCACCCCCGGTGTCCATCACCGGGTTCTCGGGTTGCCGCCACGACAGGCACCAATGACCTTCCGACCACAGCTCCTAGCGGCCGCGTCCACAATAGAGGCTTTGAACATGGTCCACTCGGATTCCATGTCCCCAGCCTCCCTCGGGATCTGTGAGAAGCTCTTCCGGAGGTGGGAGTTGAAGACCTCCCGGACAGGATCCTCTGCCAGACGTTCCCAGTTCACCCTCACTACACGTTTGGGCTTGCCAGGTCTCTCTAGCCGACTCCCCCGCCATCTGATCCAACTCACCACCAGGTGGTGATCAGTTGACAGCTCTGCTCCTCTCTTCACCCGAGTGTCCAAGACATACGGCCGCAGATCAGATGATACGATTACAAAGTCGATCATTGATCTCCGGCCTAAGGTGCTCTGGTACCAGGTACACTTATGAGCCACCTTATGCTCGAACATGGTGTTCGTTATGGACAAACTGTGGCTAGCACAGAAGTCCAACAACAAAGCACCGTTCGGGTTCAGATCAGGCAAGCCGTTCCTCCCAATCACGCCCCGCCAGGTTTCTCTGTCATTGCCCACGTGAGCGTTGAAGTCTCCCAGGAGAACTATGGAGTCGGCAGGCGGCGCCCTTTCCAGGACCCCTCCGACCGACTCCAAGAAGGCCGGATACTCTGAAATGCTGTTCGGTGCATAAGCACAAACAACAGTCAGAGCCTTACTCCCCCAACCCGTAGGCGCAAGGAGGCGACCCTCTCGTTCTCCGGGGAAAACTCCAACATAGCGGCGCTCAGCCGGGGGCTCGTGAGTATCCCCACTCCCGCCCGGCGCCTCTCACCCTGGGCAACTCCAGAAAAGGACAAAGTCCAACCCTTCTCCAGGAGCTTGGTTCCAGAGCCCGTGCTGTGCGTGGAGGTGAGCCCAACTATATCTAGCTGGTACCGCTCCACCTCCTGCACCAGCTCCGGCTCTTTCCCCGCTAGCGAGGTGACGTTCCACGTCCCTAGAGCTCGTCTATGCTGCCGGCGATCGGCTCGCCCAGGTCTCCTGCCCGGCCCGCTGCCCGGTCTACATAGCACCCGACCCCGATGCTTCCCCCTGCGGGTGGTGAGTCCACAGGGTTGCTGGTCCATGATCTTTTTTCGGGCTGAGCCCGACCGGGCCCCGTGGGCGAAAGCCCAGCCACCAGGCGCTCGCCGATCAACTCCCCTCCCGGGTCTGGCTCCGGGAGGGTACCCCGGTTTCCCTTGTCCGGGCGATACATATATATATATATATATATATATATATATATATATATGTATATATATATATATATATATATATATATATTGAACCTTTAGCAGCACATGAAACTACTTTCTAAAGCTGGATTATAATGCAGCGGTAAAGACGGATAAGATGAAGTCTTCCTGTCTCAGGTGTGGTCATGTGATTAAAGTCAACATGATGAAGATGCAGCAGAAAAACACAAACTTTGAGCTCCTAAAGTCAGAGGAAACGGTTTCTGTTTATTTGAGTGAAGCTGCTTTAAAACATGAGACGTTTGGGACTCACAATAAAATCAGAAGAAGCAGTTTTCTGTGTTTTTTCCTTCTGGTCTGAGCCGAAACGAGTTGTTAACGAGGAGGAAACAACAGCGAGGAGGAGGAGGAGGAGGAAGAGTGGACCTTCAGATAACGAGACAAACCGTGCAGAGTTTCATATATTAAAGCCAGGAAGAAAGAGGAACCTGAGAGAGAAAATACAGCTTTGAGTTCGTGTGATTTTGGTGAACTGTCCCTTTAAATCTGCTGCTGAGACGTTTAGTGGCGCAGCGCCCTCCTGTGGCCGAACAGCTCACTACACCAGACGAGCTGAAACATCACGTGACTCATCAGTTCCATATTTACATCATGAAGCTCAAACACAAAGCTGTTGTTGTTTTTAATGTTTCCTCATAGTTTCTGCCCAGAGAATTGTTTTTGTTTACATCATTATGTTTATTAAAATGATCCACGGCCGGAACGTGAAACAGTTTGTTTATTAACTGAAGGAAGACAATAAATGAAGCTGGAACCCTTTGAACGGTTAGCTGATCGATCTGATTGATCAGCGATCAGGAAACTTCTGCAGTTGTGAGGTTTTATTTTCTATATTCACGTCATCGAGATGTTTTAGTGGAAAACATATTCATCTTAATCAGCAGCAGGACGATGAAGATACCTGACCTCTTAGGAGCTCACCTGGTCACGGTCAGGTTATATCACCTGTTATAAACACCTGTTCACCATCAGGTTATAAACACCTGTTATAAACACCTGTTCACCATCAGGTTATAAACACCTGTTATAAACACCTGTTCACCATCAGGTTATAAACACCTGTTCACCATCAGGTTATAAACACCTGTTATAAACACCTGTTCACCATCAGGTTATAAACACCTGTAGTCTCACCAAAAACAAAGATGGCGACAGACATAAACAGGGTTCAGACACATTCTGACCAGTGGTTTCATGACTTTGAACCAAATGTCCATTACAAACATTTAGTGAAATCTGGGTGTAAACAGTAAAAAGTGAGTAAATGTAGTATTTAAACTAACAATGAGAATACAAAGCATACAGTAAACCTTAAATGACTCAAATGAATGAGACAATAGTTTGATTAAAAGAATAAACATTTATATAGATGCCTGTATGTATGCCTGCTTATATTTTGAGTCTTTCTTTTAAAAGCATATTCATTATTTCAAACTCAGCGTAAATGAACGTCATGAACACATGAATATAACACATTTACATGACTTTTACTACACTTTGGGATTTTATTTTTTTTCAAGGACTTTTCCAGGCCTGGAAATAACCATTTTAAAACTCCATGACTCTTCCAGGTTTTCCATGAGCGTATGAACCCTGTACAAACAAAGATGGCGACAGACAAAAGAATATAGCGACAGACAAAGATGGCGACGATACAAACAAAGATGGCGACGATACAAACAAAGATGGCGACGATACAAACAAAGATGGCGACGATACAAACAAAGATGGCGACGATACAAACAAAGATGGCGACGATACAAACAAAGATGGCGACGATACAAACAAAGATGGCGACGATACAGACAAAGATGGCGACAGATACAAACAAAGATGGCGACGATACAAACAAAGATGGCGACGATACAAACAAAGATGGCGACAGACAAAAGAATATAGCGACAGACAAAGATGGCGACGATACAGACAAAGATGGCGACGATACAAACAAAGATGGCGACAGATACAAACAAAGATGGCGACGATACAAACAAAGATGGCGACGATACAAACAAAGATGGCGACAGATACAAACAAAGATGGCGACAGACAAAAGAATATAGCGACAGACAAAGATGGCGACGATACAGACAAAGATGGCGACAGACAAAAGAATATAGCGACAGACAAAGATGGCGACGATACAGACAAAGATGGCGACGATACAAACAAAGATGGCGACAGATACAAACAAAGATGGCGACGATACAAACAAAGATGGCGACGATACAAACAAAGATGGCGACGATACAAACAAAGATGGCGACAGATACAAACAAAGATGGCGACGATACAGACAAAGATGGCGACGATACAGACAAAGATGGCGACGATACAAACAAAGATGGCGACAGATACAAACAAAGATGGCGACAGATACAAACAAAGATGGCGACGATACAAACAAAGATGGCGACGATACAGACAAAGATGGCTCTCGGTGACGTCCACTCCTTCACACGGTTTCAGATTTAACTGAAGTTATTCTTTATGCTTGTTGTATATTCTGAACGAGGCCTTGACGTTGCTCCGGTCTGGAAGCAGCGTAGATAACTGAATCCTCTTCATCTCGGGAGGAAACCTGCTCGTCATCATGGCGTAAAGAAGGAGGAGTCTGAGCGGCGCGTTCCACCAGCTACAGGTTTAATATCAGATCAACAACAGTAGAAAAACAGAGGCAGAGGCGACCAGACAAAAGAAGAGTAGGAAATCCAACAGCATCCAACAGGCTCTTAAAATAATTCCTCTGTACAGTATTTACACACACACACACACACACACACACACACACACACACACACACACAGTACAGTACAGCTACACACTGAGGAGGAGGAGTCTGAGGGGGCAGTCCCAACGCTGCCCTCTGATTGGTCCGTCCTCCTCCGTCCACAGTATTTTTTATTATTCTCCTGTGAAGCTGAGAAGCTTCCAGTGGAGTCCAGAGGTCAGAGGTCACGGCAGGTAAAGTCTGGGGGGAAATGAGTAACCGTGACGACAGCGCGGCCAGACAGGAAGTGACTTCCCCCCCTCGCCGCCGTTGGTACGGTCCGACCCGCCTCCACAGCAGCTGCTCCTCTGAACCTGAACCAGCAGCACCAGGTCCTCTTGGTCCTCGAGCCCAGACCTCCGCTGCCCCGGCACCATGGAACCGCCTGCAACCAGCAGAACCAGCAGAACCAGCAGAACCAGCAGAACCAGTAGAACCAGCAGAACCAGCAGAACCCAACCCTGAAGTCTCAGCGGTCCGGCAGGGTCCAGGCAGAGAAATCAAACGTACACAAACACCATGGAACTGATGCTGAAACAGAAGCTTCCTCATGTGATCCGGTCACATGACTCTGGGCAGGATGGAGGTCAGCCAATCACGTGAGCCTACAGGCAGAGGAGAGAGACGCCATTGGTCAACAAGGAAACTACAATAATCATCACATGTTTGTACCACCAGAGGGAGGGAGAGACAGACAGGTAGAGAGAGAGAGAGAGAGAGAGAGAGAGAGAGAGACAGACAGGTAGAGAGAGAGAGAGAGAGACAGACAGGTAGAGAGAGAGAGAGAGAGAGAGAGAGAGAGGTAGAGAGAGAGAGAGAGAGGTAGAGAGAGAGAGAGAGACAGAGAGAGACAGGTAGAGAGAGAGAGACAGACAGGTAGAGAGAGAGAGACAGACAGGTAGAGAGAGAGAGAGAGAGACAGACAGGTAGAGAGAGAGAGAGAGAGAGAGAGAGAGAGAGGTAGAGAGAGAGAGAGAGAGGTAGAGAGAGAGAGAGAGACAGAGAGAGACAGGTAGAGAGAGAGAGACAGACAGGTAGAGAGAGAGAGAGAGAGAGAGAGAGAGAGAGAGAGAGAGAGAGGGTAGAGAGAGAGAGAGAGAGAGGTAGAGAGAGAGAGAGAGACAGGTAGAGAGAGAGACAGGTAGAGAGAGAGACAGGTAGAGAGAGAGAGAGAGAGAGAGAGAGAGAGAGAGAGAGAGAGAGACAGGTAGAGAGAGAGAGAGGTAGAGAGAGAGAGAGACAGACAGGTAGAGAGAGAGAGACAGACAGGTAGAGAGAGAGAGAGACAGACAGACAGACAGGTAGAGAGAGAGAGAGAGAGAGAGAGACAGACAGACAGGTATAGAGAGAGAGAGAGAGACAGACAGACAGGTAGAGAGAGAGAGAGAGAGACAGACAGACAGGTAGAGAGAGAGAGACAGACAGACAGACAGGTAGAGAGAGAGAGAGAGAGACAGACAGGTAGAGAGAGAGAGAGAGAGACAGACAGACAGGTAGAGAGAGAGAGAGAGAGACAGACAGGTAGAGAGAGAGAGAGAGAGACAGACAGACAGGTAGAGAGAGAGAGAGAGAGACAGACAGGTAGAGAGAGAGAGAGAGAGAGAGACAGACAGACAGGTAGAGAGAGAGAGAGAGAGACAGACAGGTAGAGAGAGAGAGACAGACAGACAGGTAGAGAGAGAGAGAGAGAGAGACAGACAGGTAGAGAGAGAGAGAGAGAGAGAGACAGACAGGTAGAGAGAGAGAGAGAGAGAGAGACAGACAGGTAGAGAGAGAGAGAGAGAGAGAGACAGACAGGTAGAGAGAGAGAGAGAGAGAGACAGACAGACAGGTAGAGAGAGAGAGAGAGAGACAGACAGGTAGAGAGAGAGAGAGAGAGACAGACAGGTAGAGAGAGAGAGAGACAGACAGGTAGAGAGAGAGAGAGAGAGAGACAGACAGGTAGAGAGAGAGAGAGAGACAGACAGGTAGAGAGAGAGAGAGAGAGAGAGACACAGGTAGAGAGAGAGAGACAGACAGACAGGTAGAGAGAGAGAGAGAGAGAGAGACAGAGAGAGAGAGAGACAGACAGGTAGAGAGAGAGAGAGAGACAGACAGGTAGAGAGAGAGAGAGACACAGACAGACAGACAGGTAGAGAGAGAGAGAGAGAGAGAGAGAGAGAGAGAGAGAGAGAGAGGTAGAGAGAGAGAGAGAGAGAGGTAGAGAGAGAGAGAGAGACAGGTAGAGAGAGAGACAGGTAGAGAGAGAGACAGGTAGAGAGAGAGAGAGAGAGAGAGAGAGAGAGAGAGAGAGAGAGACAGGTAGAGAGAGAGAGAGGTAGAGAGAGAGAGAGACAGACAGGTAGAGAGAGAGAGACAGACAGGTAGAGAGAGAGAGAGACAGACAGACAGACAGGTAGAGAGAGAGAGAGAGAGAGAGAGACAGACAGACAGGTATAGAGAGAGAGAGAGAGACAGACAGACAGGTAGAGAGAGAGAGAGAGAGACAGACAGACAGGTAGAGAGAGAGAGACAGACAGACAGACAGGTAGAGAGAGAGAGAGAGAGACAGACAGGTAGAGAGAGAGAGAGAGAGACAGACAGACAGGTAGAGAGAGAGAGAGAGAGACAGACAGGTAGAGAGAGAGAGAGAGAGACAGACAGACAGGTAGAGAGAGAGAGAGAGAGACAGACAGGTAGAGAGAGAGAGAGAGAGAGAGACAGACAGACAGGTAGAGAGAGAGAGAGAGAGACAGACAGGTAGAGAGAGAGAGACAGACAGACAGGTAGAGAGAGAGAGAGAGAGAGACAGACAGGTAGAGAGAGAGAGAGAGAGAGAGACAGACAGGTAGAGAGAGAGAGAGAGAGACAGACAGGTAGAGAGAGAGAGAGAGAGAGAGACAGACAGGTAGAGAGAGAGAGAGAGAGAGACAGACAGACAGGTAGAGAGAGAGAGAGAGAGACAGACAGGTAGAGAGAGAGAGAGAGAGACAGACAGGTAGAGAGAGAGAGAGACAGACAGGTAGAGAGAGAGAGAGAGAGAGACAGACAGGTAGAGAGAGAGAGAGAGACAGACAGGTAGAGAGAGAGAGAGAGAGAGAGACACAGGTAGAGAGAGAGAGACAGACAGACAGGTAGAGAGAGAGAGAGAGAGAGAGACAGAGAGAGAGAGAGACAGACAGGTAGAGAGAGAGAGAGAGAGAGAGACACAGGTAGAGAGAGAGAGACAGACAGACAGGTAGAGAGAGAGAGAGAGAGAGAGACAGAGAGAGAGAGAGACAGACAGGTAGAGAGAGAGAGAGAGAGAGAGACACAGGTAGAGAGAGAGAGACAGACAGACAGGTAGAGAGAGAGAGAGAGAGAGAGACAGAGAGAGAGAGAGACAGACAGGTAGAGAGAGAGAGAGAGAGAGAGAGACAGAGAGAGAGAGACAGACAGACAGGTAGAGAGAGAGAGAGAGAGAGACAGACAGGTAGAGAGAGAGAGAGAGAGAGAGACAGACAGACAGGTAGAGAGAGAGAGAGAGAGAGAGACAGGTAGAGAGAGAGAGAGAGAGAGACAGACAGGTAGAGAGAGAGAGACAGACAGGTAGAGAGAGAGAGAGAGAGAGACAGACAGACAGGTAGAGAGAGAGAGACAGACAGGTAGAGAGAGAGAGAGAGAGAGACAGACAGACAGGTAGAGAGAGAGAGAGAGAGAGAGACAGGTAGAGAGAGAGAGAGAGAGAGACAGACAGGTAGAGAGAGAGAGAGAGAGAGAGACAGAGAGAGAGACAGACAGACAGGTAGAGAGAGAGAGAGAGAGAGACAGAGAGAGAGAGACAGACAGACAGGTAGAGAGAGAGAGAGAGACAGACAGACAGGTAGAGAGAGAGAGACAGACAGTCTTAATTCAGAGGGAGGAACAGTTTTAATTCCCTGACCACCAGGTGGTGCTGCAGGCCGAGTCTTACCTGTCTCACCTCCGGGCGGGGGGGGTACATGGACGGGGCGGACGCTTGTTGACTGGCAACGATGGCTGAGGAGGAGAGGCCTGAGAGACAGACAGGTAGAGAGAGACAGGTAGAGAGAGAGAGAGAGAGAGAGAGAGAGAGAGAGAGAGAGAGATTAATTATTGTCTGTGTGCTCTTCACGGTCCACAGAGGAGGACAGACAGACAGGAGGACAGACAGGAGGACAGACAGACAGGAGGACAGACAGGAGGACAGACAGACAGGAGGACAGACAGGAGGACAGACAGACAGGAGGACAGACAGACAGGAGGACAGACAGGAGGACAGACAGACAGGAGGACAGACAGACAGGAGGACAGACAGGAGGACAGACAGGAGGACAGACAGACAGGAGGACAGACAGACAGGAGGACAGACAGACAGGAGGACAGACAGACAGACAGGAGGACAGACAGGAGGACAGACAGACAGGAGGACAGACAGACAGGAGGACAGACAGGAGGACAGACAGACAGGAGGACAGACAGACAGGAGGACAGACAGACAGGAGGACAGACAGGAGGACAGACAGACAGGAGGACAGACAGACAGGAGGACAGACAGACAGGAGGACAGACAGGAGGACAGACAGACAGGAGGACAGACAGACAGGAGGACAGACAGGAGGACAGACAGACAGGAGGACAGACAGGAGGACAGGAGGACAGACAGACAGGAGGACAGGAGGACAGACAGACAGGAGGACAGACAGACAGGAGGACAGACAGACAGGAGGACAGGAGGACAGACAGACAGGAGGACAGACAGACAGGAGGACAGGAGGACAGACAGACAGGAGGACAGACAGACAGGAGGACAGACAGGAGGACAGACAGACAGACAGGAGGACAGACAGACAGGAGGACAGACAGGAGGACAGACAGACAGGAGGACAGACAGGTGTCTGTCTGCGTGTCTCACCTGAGGCGTAGGACAGGTCGTACTGTCCTGACAGCAGCGGGTATCCCAGGTGGTGATGGGAGGGCAGCATGCGCTGGGAGGAGGAGGACCGGGGCCGGTCTCCCTCCCGGTCCCGGTCCCGGTCCCGGTCCCGGTCCCGGTCCCGGTCCCGGTCCCGCTCGTGGGGGGTCTTGTGGTCCTGGACCGACGGGGACTTGCTCTTGTACTGGCTGGCGTGCTGCTGCAGCAGCTCCAGGGCTTTGGCCTCGCCGGGCGGCTTCACCGTGGGACTGGACCTGCTGGACTTCTCCAGGTCCTCCGCAGACACCTTGGACCCGTACGACGGGAACGAGTAGCCGGCCGGCAGGTAGCCTGAGGACAGGAGGTGAGACAGGTGAGGACAGACAGGTGAGACAGACAGGTGAGGACAGACAGGTGAGGACAGACATGTGAGGACAGACAGGTGAGGACAGACAGGTGAGGACAGACAGGTGAGGACAGACAGGTGAGGACAGACAGGTGAGACAGACAGGTGAGACAGACATGTGAGGACAGGTGAGACAGACAGGTGAGAGAGATGAGGACAGACAGGTGAGGACAGACATGTGAGGACAGACATGTGAGGACAGACAGGTGAGACAGACAGGTGAGGACAGACAGGTGAGACAGACAGGTGAGACAGACATGTGAGGACAGACAGGTGAGACAGACATGTGAGGACAGACATGTGAGGACAGACATGTGAGGACAGACATGTGAGGACAGACAGGTGAGGACAGACAGGTGAGGACAGACAGGTGAGAGAGACAGGTGAGGACAGACAGGTGAGGACAGACAGGTGAGGACAGACAGGTGAGGACAGACATGTGAGGACAGACAGGTGAGGACAGACAGGTGAGGACAGACAGGTGAGAGAGACAGGTGAGGACAGACAGGTGAGGACAGACATGTGAGAGAGACAGGTGAGGACAGACAGGTGAGGACAGACATGTGAGGACAGACAGGTGAGGACAGACAGGTGAGGACAGACAGGTGAGAGAGACAGGTGAGGACAGACAGGTGAGGACAGACATGTGAGAGAGACAGGTGAGGACAGACAGGTGAGGACAGACATGTGAGGACAGACAGGTGAGGACAGACAGGTGAGGACAGACAGGTGAGGACAGACAGGTGAGAGAGACAGGTGAGGACAGACAGGTGAGGACAGACAGGTGAGGACAGACAGGTGAGGACAGACAGGTGAGAGAGACAGGTGAGGACAGACAGGTGAGGACAGACATGTGAGGACAGACAGGTGAGGACAGACAGGTGAGGACAGACAGGTGAGGACAGACAGGTGAGGACAGACAGGTGAGACAGACAGGTGAGGACAGGTGAGAGAGGTGAGGACAGACAGGTGATGAGACAGGTACTCATGTACTCAGTGCTCGTGTTCACTGAGCGGAGCCTGAACGCACCGTGAGAAGTTATCATGTACCTTCAGCCAGTGCTCGTGTTCACTGAGCGGAGCCTGAACGCACCGTGAGAAGTTATCATGTACCTTCAGCCAGTGCTCGTGTTCACTGAGCGGAGCCTGAACGCACCATGAGAAGTTATCATGTACCTTCAGCCAGTGCTCGTGCTCACTGAGCGGAGCCTGAACGCACCGTGAGAAGTTATCATGTACCTTCAGCCAGTGCTCGTGCTCACTGAGCGGAGCCTGAACGCACCGTGAGAAGTTATCATGTACCTTCAGCCAGTGCTCGTGCTCACTGAGCGGAGCCTGAACGCACCGTGAGACTCACCAGGGTAGTTCTGCATCATGACGGAGGGCAGGCCCCGGTAGCCCGGGTGGCTGGGCTCGTAGCCGTGGCTGTAGGCGTAGGGGCCGTGCATGTAGGGCATGTAGCCCTGGTGGTGCTGGGCCAGCGGGGAGGTGAACTGCATGCTGGGAGGCCGCGCCTCCTTCGCGGCCCGGTGCTCCTCCGGCGGCAGCTGCGTCCGGCCCTCCGCCCCCTCCTTGGCCTCCTCCTTCTGGAGCGCCTCCTTCGGCCGCGGCCGCTCCTCCTTGCCCTTGCGGTCGCGCTCCCTCTCCCGGTCCTCCTTCCACCGGTGGTCCTCCTCCTGAGGCTTCGGGGCCTCGGAGTACTTGTTGGGGTAAACGTAGGGCCACAGGCGCGAGTCCGGCTCCTGCAGGGAAGATGGCCGACAGTCAACACTTACAGCCAGAAACAGATTTCATAGAGATCTGGAGTGAGACCTGTCAATCACCTGGTAGCCCCGCCCTGCAACCTGTCAATCACCTGGTAGCCCCGCCCTGCAGCGCCCCCTGCTTTATGGGCTGTTTGACTCTAAATTACCATAATTTACTAATAAATCAGGAGAGAAGTACAGTCATTTATATAGACTTCTATACAACCAGAGGAGTCACCCCCTGGTGGTCAGGAGAGAGAATGCAGCTTTAACACATGAAGCATAGACTTCTATACAACCAGAGGAGTCGCCCCCTGGTGGTCAGGAGAGAGAATGCAGCTTTAACACATGAAGCATAGACTTCTATACAACCAGAGGAGTCACCCCCTGGTGGTCAGGAGAGAGAATGCAGCTTTAACACATGAAGCATATACTTCTATACAACCAGAGGAGTCACCCCCTGGTGGTCAGGAGAGAGAATGCAGCTTTAACACATGAAGCATAGACTTCTATACAACCAGAGGAGTCGCCCCCTGGTGGTCAGGAGAGAGAATGCAGCTTTAACACATGAAGCATAGACTTCTATACAACCAGAGGAGTCACCCCCTGGTGGTCAGGAGAGAGAATGCAGCTTTAACACATGAAGCATAGACTTCTATACAACCGAGTCATTTTAGTAAAATAAGATCCACAAATATGTTTTCAACATGTTTTTAAACCATTAAACAGTATTTGTATTCAGCGTGGGAGCTGCAGTTACCTGTCTGTACCACATGGCGGGCTCCACACCTGCCGGCTTGGCCTCCTCTTTCCCATGATGCCCTGCTTCGCTCAGCTTCATCTTCAGACCCTCGGGCTGCGCGGCGGGCGCCTTCTGGTCCTCCGCCTTCGCCATGATGACCGACTTGGACGGCTCCGCAGCCGCCGGCGGCGGCGGCTCTTTGGGCCTTCCCGGGTTCGGCCCCCCCTTGGCGCCCAGGTCGGTGAGGCTGGGGGCCCTGGACAGGGCGGGGGGGCCCGAGGCCTTCTGCTTCCACTCCTCCTTTGCGCAGGCCTCCCGCTCTTTGCCCTCGGCCTTCTTGTCCGCCGGCGGCCGCTGCCGCTCCTCGTACTGCTGCCGGTAGGCGGGGTTGGAGGCCAGCAGGTGCGCGTGGTAGGCCTGGTCCGGGGAGTAGGAGTAGGGCGGGGCGTAGTACTGGTTGTAGTAGAGCGGCTGGGCGTACACGTTGGGGCGCTGCTGGATGACCGACAGCTGCTGGGGCCCCGCCTCCACCTTCCTCTCCTCCGGAGGCTCCACCTTCAGCTTCACCTCCTCCTCGACCTCCGGCTCCTCCTCCTCCTTCTCCTTCTTCACCTTCACCTGAGCTCCTTCCACGTGAGGCGGAGCGGCCGGCGCCGCCCCCGGGCTGTGGTTGGGGTAGCTGGGGGAGTAGTACGAGTCGTAGTTGGGGTAGTATGGCGGTTCCTTGCCGGGGGCCTGAGGCGGGAACAGGTTCTTCTTGGCCCCCTCCCGAGGAGGCCCCTGGTCCGGTTCGGTCTTGACCCTCACCCCCTCCGCCCTCCCCTCCCCGTCCTCGCCGGCGTCGTCGGAGATGTCGGAGTAGGCGGGGCTGCCGGTTTGATCGGCCCCGTTCTGGTTGAGGCCGGCCTCCATGCGGCTGCCGGCGCCGATGGACGGGCTGGGCGCGTTGTCCGAGAAGCTGTACACCTTGTCGGCCTCGGCCTTGATGCTGGCCAGCCGGCTCTGGTGGGCTTCCGAGGAGCCGTTGAGCAAAGCGTCGGGCGAGTCCGAGTACGGGCTCCTGCCCTCCTCCGGCCTCGTCCCTTTGCCCCTCGGGCTGTCGCCCTCCTTCCCGCCCTCCCGCTTCTTCTTGTCCTTCTTCTTCTTGTCCTTGCCGGGGGTGGGGCTGGAGGCGGGGTCCGCCGGAGGAGGAGGCGGTTTGGACTGGACGTTCTTCAGCTGGGGGCTCTTGGGGACGGGCTGAACCACCGAGCCCGGCGCGGGGGAGGCCGCCTGCTGGCCGTAGGGCGAGGCGGCGTTGGGCCGTCCCGGCTTCACGCCTTTCTGGGGCAGTTTGTCAGCTTTGCCCCCGGCGGCCATCTTGTCGTTGCCGCCCTCGTCCGTCAGACACGCCGCCTCCTCGCCGCCGTCCGTCCCCTCGGGCTCCGCCTCGCCCGCCTTCTTCTTCCCCTTGGACGGCGTCTGCTTCCCCGGCGAGGGGGACGGGGCGTCGAACCCCCGTCCCTTCGGCGTGGCGGAGCGGGCCGGGGAGACGGCGGCGCCGTTGCAGGAGGCGGGGTCGGGCTGGAGGGCGGGCTCGTCCCCGTACTCGCTGTCGCCGCCGTCCTGGTCCAGCCGGACGTCGTGGTCGTTGTGGGCTCTCGCCTGGTGGTACTTGAGCCCGTTGACGTGCTTGTACCTCTTGTTGCAGGAGGGGTGCGGGCAGTCGATGAGCACGGGGGAGGGGCAGGTCCGGTCCGGCTGCGGGGGGGGGCGGGGCTTCACACCTCCCTCCGGGGAGCGGCGGCGGCGGCGCGGCGCCGGTGGAGTCGGTTCTCATCCGCTTGGAGGCCTTGGTGTCCTCCGAGCTGGAGGTGGGCTCCATGTCGGAGGCGGGCTTGGGCTTCCTCTTGGCGGAGGACGGGCTGGCCTTGGCGTCCTCGGCGGCGCCGGCCGTCTGGCTTCCTCGCCGTCCTTTGCTGCCGGCGGCGGCGCCGCGCGTCTTCCCGCCGCCGCCGCCGCTGCCCCGGTTGTCCGAGGAGTTGCTGTTGTCGTTCAGCGGCGTGTTGCCGGAGGGACGCATCCTCTTACCGCGACCACGACCGCTACGCATCTCCACGTCGCTGGAGGGAGACTCACAGAACCTGAGGAGGAAGAGGAAGAGGAGGAGGGGGAGGAAGAGGGGGAGGAAGCAGAGGAGGATGAGAGCTGTTCTCTTCTGGTTTCATTCATAATTATCTCAAACCTCTGTGAAGTTCATCAAGAAGACGAGGAGGAGGGTTACAGTTATTATTAATTTCTTTAAACAAACCCTGTAAGTATTAAATCATAAAGAAATAAAGGCTGAACATCCTGATAAACATTTACTCATGAAGGTTTTTAACACTTCCTGTTTCTAAAGCTTCTCAAACTAAACGCTTGTAAATCCTCAGACGCGTAAAGTGTTTCCATGACCCGTACTGGGACCCGTACTGGTTCCGTGTGGTGTGTTCAGGGTACCTGGGAGGGGCCCAGTCGTGCCGGGTGCAGTCCAGCAGGGTCCCCACGTAGGTCTTGTTCCTCCAGGTGACGTTCACCACCAGCATGCCTGCAGACACACACACACACACACACACACACACACACACACACACACACACACACACACACACACACACACACACACACACACACGTTAACGCCCAGGAGACATGTGACACCAGACTCCGCCCCTTCCTGCTGCGCTATTATTTGTTCTTAAGAATAGAAAAATATATAATAATAATAATAATAATAATAATAATAATAATAATAATACTACTACACTAAAATTAAAGGATAAAATAAAATATATATATAAAAAAATAAAATTGTAGAAATTATAAAAGTAAAATAAATAAAATATACAAAACTAAATAAAATAAATAAAATAATACATAAATAAAATAAAAATGCAATTATAATAAATAAAATAAATAAAATTCAATTATACACAAATAAAATAAAAATACAATTATAATAAATAAAATAAATAAAATAAATAAAATAAATAAAATAAATAAAATAAATAAAATAGTAGATAAAGCTGAGCGGCTCACCGTCCTCCGTCTCCTGCCACACGATGCCCTCCAGGTTGACGCTGGTGCCTGGCTCACAGGGTCCCAGGCACTCCGGCTCCGTCCCCAGCGCCGCGTCCGCCGTGTTCACCGCCACCGAGCGCGTGCGCACCATGATCTGCTCGCACGGAGATGAGATGTCGCTGCTGGGGACGGGAGCGAGGAGGTGGAGAGGAGGAGGAGGAGGAAGAGGAGGAGGAGCAGGAGCCGGGGTGGAGACCGGAGACTCCATCTGGAGGGAGGAGGAGACGACAGCGTTACATCATTAGTTAACCAAGTTAACTCAAATCAACAGCCGGTTAACTCTGTGCGCTCGGTCCCGTGAGCATCTTCGTCCTTTAAACGCAGGTTTAGGTCGGCCTCTCTTCCCGTGGGAAACAGACCCGTCATCCGAACCAACGCAGCCTCCAGACTTAAAAGGGAGGAAACTCCAGAGATTTCACGCAGCGTTCCCTCGTCACGAGGAGAACCGCTGCGTCTACAAAAATAAACCAAAATAAAAGAGATGGCTCGGAGCAGCGCTTCTTCTTTATGTGTTTTAGAGAGCTGCTGCTAAACGATTAGCGGCGCTGATGACGACCTAATGGGATCAAGCTCAGGGTTTACAGAATGTAACGTCAGGTTTGGGTTTACTTTCAGGACTTGAGGAGCTAAACTACACTCGTGAGTAATGTGGAAACACACACACACACACACACACACACATACATAGTTCATATTTCATATCACAATCAACATATGAGGTCATTTTGGCTTCCAGCGCTCCAGAGAAAGCAGCAGGAGACGCATGATGTCATACTTTAGTTATGAAGTCATTCTTTAGTTATGATGTCATTCTTTAGTGTGAACTTAAACTCTGCTGCCGAGCAGACAGCTCCCCATTGCATTGTGGGAAATGTAGACAAACTAACACAGACACAGACTCACACACTGACACAGACACACACACAGACACACACACTGAACCGCTTACCTTCACACTGACCGTCTTCACCTCCTCTTCCTCCTCCTCTTCCTCCTCCTCCTCAGGCGGGCCCACCCCCACCGGGTCCGGCGCCACGTTGCCGAGCTGCTCCGCCTCGGGCGCCTCTGGGTGCTGCTGGCCCTCAAAGGGGCCGCCTGTGCGCGGGGCCCCCGCCGGCACGAGGGGGGCCCCGGAGTCCTTCTCGCCGCAGAGCCCTCCAGAGGCCACGATCTCCATTTTCTCCTTCTTAGTTTTCCCAGAAACCCCGTCTTTGTCCTTCTTCACAGCGGGGAGGGCCCGGGAGGGCTTCCCGGACTTGTCGGTCCCCTTCGGGGGGGTAGTAGAGTTGGGGTTCGGGGACGGCAGGTCCCCGGGGGGCCGACCCCGAACCTCCTTCTTGGCTCCGTCCGAGACCGGGGCCTTAGCGCCCTCCTTTGAGTTCTTACTACGTTTGGTTTTGGATTTGCTCTCTTTGCCCTGCGCGGCGCCTGCAGGGCTCACGAACTTGATACTGTCCGGTAGCGCGGCGCCGGGGGGGCCGGCCATGGCCCCTCCCCCGTCCTTACCGCTCGACATCTCTAGCTTGTCCTTCTCCAGGTCGGCGTCCAGGTCGATGATTAAGTTGCCCACGCCGATATCCCACTCGTCGCCGCTGTCGTACGCGTCCACCGCGCCGGAGTCCACACCTTTCCCGCCTGCAGGGCCGCTGCTGAGGGACATCTTAGTAGGAGCGTCCCGGAGCGCCGCAGGGGGGCCAGAGGAGGGCCGCTCCTCCCAGCCGCGGGGCGCCTCCTCAGGGCCGGGCCCCACGCCGCCGCCCTGGTACCCACATCGCCTCCTGCACGGGAGAGACCAAAGGTTAGGAGGAGGACAGAGATACAGAGTCTACATCCTCGCCTAGAGATACAGAGACACGTCCTCGTCTAGACATACAGAGACACGTCCTCGTCTAGAGATACAGAGACACGTCCTCGTCTAGAGATACAGAGACACGTCCTCGTCTAGAGATACAGAGACACGTCCTCGTCTAGAGATACAGAGACGCGTCCTCGTCTAGAGATACAGAGACGCGTCCTCGTCTAGAGATACAGAGACGCGTCCTCGTCTAGAGATACAGAGACGCGTCCTCGTCTAGAGATACAGAGACGCGTCCTCGTCTAGAGATACAGAGACACGTCCTCGTCTAGAGATACAGAGACACGTCCTCGTCTAGAGATACAGAGACACGTCCTCGTCTAGAGATACAGAGACACGTCCTCGTCTAGAGATACAGAGACACGTCCTCGTCTAGAGATACAGAGACACGTCCTCGTCTAGAGATACAGAGACACGTCCTCGTCTAGAGATACAGAGACATGTCCTCGTCTAGAGATACAGAGACACGTCCTCGTCTAGAGATACAGAGACACGTCCTCGTCTAGAGATACAGAGACACGTCCTCGTCTAGAGATACAGAGACGCGTCCTCGTCTAGAGATACAGAGACGCGTCCTCGTCTAGAGATACAGAGACGCGTCCTCGTCTAGAGATACAGAGACACGTCCTCGTCTAGAGATACAGAGACGCGTCCTCGTCTAGAGATACAGAGACACGTCCTCGTCTAGAGATACAGAGACACGTCCTCGTCTAGAGATACAGAGACGCGTCCTCGTCTAGAGATACAGAGACGCGTCCTCGTCTAGAGATACAGAGACACGTCCTCGTCTAGAGATACAGAGACACGTCCTCGTCTAGAGATACAGAGACACGTCCTCGTCTAGAGATACAGAGACGCGTCCTCGTCTAGAGATACAGAGACGCGTCCTCGTCTAGAGATACAGAGACGCGTCCTCGTCTAGAGATACAGAGACACGTCCTCGTCTAGAGATACAGAGACACGTCCTCGTCTAGAGATACAGAGACACGTCCTCGTCTAGAGATACAGAGACGCGTCCTCGTCTAGAGATACAGAGACGCGTCCTCGTCTAGAGATACAGAGACGCGTCCTCGTCTAGAGATACAGAGACGCGTCCTCGTCTAGAGATACAGAGACGCGTCCTCGTCTAGAGATACAGAGACACGTCCTCGTCTAGAGATACAGAGACACGTCCTCGTCTAGAGATACAGAGACACGTCCTCGCCTAGAGATACAGAGTCTACGTCCTCGCCTAGAGATACAGAGACACGTCCTCGTCTAGAGATACAGAGACACATCCTCGTCTAGAGATACAGAGACACGTCCTCGTCTAGAGATACAGAGACACGTCCTCGTCTAGAGATACAGAGACACGTCCTCGTCTAGAGATACAGAGTCTACGTCCTCGCCTAGAGATACAGAGACACGTCCTCGTCTAGAGATACAGAGTCTACGTCCTCGTCTAGAGATACAGAGACACGTCCTCGTCTAGAGATACAGAGTCTACGTCCTCGTCTAGAGATACAGAGACACGTCCTCGTCTAGAGATACAGAGACACGTCCTCGCCTAGAGATACAGAGACACGTCCTCGCCTAGAGATACAGAGACATGTCCTCGTCTAGAGATACAGAGTCTACGTCCTCGTCTAGAGATACAGAGACACGTCCTCGTCTAGAGATACAGAGACACGTCCTCGTCTAGAGATACAGAGACACGTCCTCGTCTAGAGATACAGAGACACGTCCTCGCCTAGAGATACAGAGACACGTCCTCGTCTAGAGATACAGAGACACGTCCTCGTCTAGAGATACAGAGACACGTCCTCGTCTAGAGATACAGAGACACGTCCTCGTCTAGAGATACAGAGACACGTCCTCGTCTAGAGATACAGAGACACGTCCTCGTCTAGAGATACAGAGACACGTCCTCGTCTAGAGATACAGAGACACGTCCTCGTCTAGAGATACAGAGACACGTCCTCGTCTAGAGATACAGAGACACGTCCTCGTCTAGAGATACAGAGTCTACATCCTCGCCTAGAGATACAGAGACATGTCCTCGTCTAGAGATACAGAGTCTACGTCCTCGTCTAGAGATACAGAGACACGTCCTCGTCTAGAGATACAGAGACACGTCCTCGTCTAGAGATACAGAGACACGTCCTCGTCTAGAGATACAGAGACACGTCCTCGTCTAGAGATACTGAGACACGTCCTCGTCTAGAGATACAGAGACACGTCCTCGTCTAGAGATACTGAGACACGTCCTCGCCTAGAGATACAGAGTCTACGTCCTCGTCTAGAGATACAGAGACACGTCCTCGTCTAGAGATACAGAGACACGTCCTCGTCTAGAGATACTGAGACACGTCCTCGTCTAGAGATACAGAGACACGTCCTCGTCTAGAGATACTGAGACACGTCCTCGCCTAGAGATACAGAGTCTACGTCCTCGTCTAGAGATACAGAGACACGTCCTCGTCTAGAGATACAGAGACGCGTCCTCGCCTAGAGATACTGAGACACGTCCTCGTCTAGAGATACAGAGACACGTCCTCGTCTAGAGATACAGAGACACGTCCTCGTCTAGAGATACTGAGACACGTCCTCGTCTAGAGATACAGAGACACGTCCTCGTCTAGAGATACAGAGACACGTCCTCGTCTAGAGATACAGAGACACGTCCTCGCCTAGAGATACAGAGACACGTCCTCGTCTAGAGATACAGAGACACGTCCTCGTCTAGAGATACAGAGACATGTCCTCGTCTAGAGATACAGAGTCTACGTCCTCGTCTAGAGATACAGAGACACGTCCTCGTCTAGAGATACAGAGTCTACGTCCTCGTCTAGAGATACTGAGACACGTCCTCGTCTAGAGATACAGAGTCTACGTCCTCGTCTAGAGATACAGAGACGCGTCCTCGCCTAGAGATACAGAGACACGTCCTCGTCTAGAGATACAGAGACACGTCCTCGTCTAGAGATACAGAGTCTACGTCCTCGTCTAGAGATACAGAGACACGTCCTCGTCTAGAGATACAGAGACACGTCCTCGTCTAGAGATACAGAGACACGTCCTCGTCTAGAGATACAGAGACGCGTCCTCGTCTAGAGATACAGAGTCTACGTCCTCGTCTAGAGATACAGAGTCTACGTCCTCGTCTAGAGATACAGAGACACGTCCTCGTCTAGAGATACAGAGACACGTCCTCGTCTAGAGATACAGAGACACGTCCTCGTCTAGAGATACAGAGTCTACGTCCTCGTCTAGAGATACAGAGACACGTCCTCGTCTAGAGATACAGAGTCTACGTCCTCGTCTAGAGATACAGAGTCTACGTCCTCGTCTAGAGATACAGAGTCTACGTCCTCGTCTAGAGATACAGAGACACGTCCTCGTCTAGAGATACAGACACGTCCTCGTCTAGAGATACAGAGACACGTCCTCGTCTAGAGATACAGAGTCTACGTCCTCGTCTAGAGATACAGAGACACGTCCTCGTCTAGAGATACAGAGACACGTCCTCGTCTAGAGATACAGAGTCTACGTCCTCGTCTAGAGATACAGAGACACGTCCTCGTCTAGAGATACAGAGACATGTCCTCGTCTAGAGATACAGAGACATGTCCTCGTCTAGAGATACCGAGTCTACGTCCTCGTCTAGAGATACAGAGACACGTCCTCGTCTAGAGATACAGAGACACGTCCTCGTCTAGAGATACAGAGACACGTCCTCGTCTAGAGATACAGAGACACGTCCTCGTCTAGAGATACAGAGACATGTCCTCGTCTAGAGATACAGAGACATGTCCTCGTCTAGAGATACCGAGTCTACGTCCTCGTCTAGAGATACAGAGACACGTCCTCGTCTAGAGATACAGAGTCTACGTCCTCGTCTAGAGATACAGAGACATGTCCTCGTCTAGAGATACAGAGTCTACGTCCTCGTCTAGAGAAATGTCCCCAGAAAGAAAGTTTCATCTACAGCTGGAAGATGAAGCTTCATTTTGTGACGCTTCCCTCACAGAAGTGGAAAACAGTGGAATTAAGGGAAGATCGAGTTCATTAGATTCATGTGACGTAAAATCATCTGCAGTATGTTTTGGTTTAGACTTTTCTATTTTTTACAAATAAGAATTATGTTTAAAAAAAAATGGAAATGAAAAGGAGCTGACAGGATACACGGGGCCCTGGTTGCTCAGTTACAAAAAATACAACACAAGTATTTTTGTACTTTCTATAAGAAGAGATCGTATTTCTCACGCACTCAAACAGATAGTTGTGTTTACATGACGGTAGTCAGGCTGCAGGTCTCCATCCCTCAGATTTACTTTCAAACTAACTTATATAAATGTGGTCGACACGTCTCTCGGTTTCGTTGTCGTCTGTTTTCTCACTCGTAGCTCTGAAGTCTCCGTCGTTCTGGAGAGCATTTATGTTTTTGTTCCTTTACAGTTTGTGTGTGAACGTCACAATAGTTGTGCACAACAAAATAAGTATGAATAAGAAAAGGAAAGTCCTCCTGGACACGCCGCTCGCCAGCCGTTTCTTTAACAGCTGCTTCCTCCTCATGTCAGCAGTACTATAATTATACAATTGAATCATACAATTGGATTTCATGGACATAATCTAACCAAAACATGTGGATTCCCCCTAAATTCAGCTTTAAAAAAAAAGGATCAAATCTTTGTCTTGAAATTGTACAAACTTTCCAAAGTCATCGACCCTTTCCAAGTTACAAAATCCACGAAATGAACACAAGCAGTTCATTCAGAACAAACCTCCACACGCTGACAATAACTAAGTATTCCACAAGCGAGTCACTCCAGCCTCACTGACACTTTATGAAAACGTCCAACGGGACCAGACTTGTTCTGTTTGACTTTCTGGTCCATCTTCCACCAAAACCATGACCATGTCTGGCGTGTTTCGTCTGTCAGCAGCATCTTTTGAAAACGTATTTAGAGACGGTCGTGAAATCCATTGGACAGGGAGGAGATTAAGAGACTGGATCTCATCGGCTGTTTCTTTGAGGAAAAGATCTGAATCCGGCTTTTACACGGTCAAGAAATCCATTTATAAACATCCAACTTTCAACTGGAAACAAGTCAGAAGTTCATTTCAACGTTTGTTACAATTATTGAAGAAAACACATCATTTGATTTGATGCCTTTTTGTGTTTATATAGTTGCTGGCTCTCCAGACCAGACCCACAGGCTGACCTTTGACCCCGTGTGGTGGGAGTGTTACTTGAACCCTGAACCACATGGTCAGACAGGACTGGGGGTTAAGTGCTGACCCTGCTGCTCACAACTCGACTTTAAACGCTTTGACAAAAACACACATAGAAGCATCAACAAGACACTGACAACAAACCAGGAGGCTGTTCAACAGACACACATCAGAGACACCACGCTACACTGAACTACACCACGCTACACCGAACTACACCACGCTACACCGAACTACACCGAACTACACCACGCTACACCGAACTACACCACGCTACACTGAACTACACCACGCTACACTGAACTACACCACGCTACACCGAACTACACCGAACTACACCGAACTACACCACGCTACACCGAACTACACCACGCTACACCGAACTACACCACGCTACACTGAACTACACCACGCTACACCACGCTACACCGAACTACACCACGCTACACTGAACTACACCACGCTACACCGAACTACACCACGCTACACTGAACTACACCACGCTACACTGAACTACACCACGCTACACCGAACTACACCACGCTACACCGAACTACACCACGCTACACTGAACTACACCACGCTACACCGAACTACACCACGCTACACTGAACTACACCACGCTACACCGAACTACACCACGCTACACTGAACTACACCACGCTACACTGAACTACACCACGCTACACCGAACTACACCACGCTACACCGAACTACACCACGCTACACCGAACTACACCACGCTACACCACGCTACACCGAACTACACCACGCTACACCGAACTACACCACGCTACACTGAACTACACCACGCTACACCACGCTACACCGAACTACACCACGCTACACCGAACTACACCACGCTACACTGAACTACACCACGCTACACTGAACTACACCACGCTACACCGAACTACACCACGCTACACCGAACTACACCACGCTACACCACGCTACACCGAACTACACCACGCTACACCGAACTACACCACGCTACACTGAACTACACCACGCTACACCACGCTACACCGAACTACACCACGCTACACCGAACTACACCACGCTACACTGAACTACACCACGCTACACCACGCTACACCGAACTACACCACGCTACACTGAACTACACCACGCTACACTGAACTACACCACGCTACACCGAACAGCACTGAACTACACCACGCTACACTGAACTAAACCAAACTACACCAAACAGCACTGAACTACACCACGCTACACTGAACTACACCACGCTACACCGAACTACACCACGCTACAGTAAACTACACCACGCTACACCGAACTACACCACGCTACAGTAAACTACACCACGCTACAGTAAACTACACCACGCTACAGTAAACTACACCACGCTACAGTAAACTACACCACGCTACAGTAAACTACACCACGCTACACCGAACTACACCACGCTACAGTAAACTACACCACGCTACAGTAAACTACACCACGCTACAGTAAACTACACCACGCTACAGTAAACTACACCACGCTACAGTAAACTACACCACGCTACACTGAACTACACCACGCTACACCACGCTACAGTAAACTACACCACGCTACAGTAAACTACACCACGCTACAGTAAACTACACCACGCTACACTGAACTACACCACGCTACACTGAACTACACCACGCTACACCACGCTACAGTAAACTACACCACGCTACAGTAAACTACACCACGCTACAGTAAACTACACCACGCTACACTGAACTACACCACGCTACAGTAAACTACACCACGCTACAGTAAACTACACCACGCTACAGTAAACTACACCACGCTACACTGAACTACACCACGCTACAGTAAACTACACCACGCTACAGTAAACTACACCACGCTACAGTAAACTACACCACGCTACAGTAAACTACACCACGCTACACACATCAGACCACGTCAGACCACATTGTGAATAATAACCAGCCTCTAATTGATTTGTGCTTTATAACACGAGAAATATAGATATAAATGTTGGGGGTTTGGTGACGGATGAACTAAAGCGCTGATCCAATAGTCCAGAGAAGAAGATTAAACCGTGTAGTCAGTAAAAGCCTTAAAAGATGTTAAAGATAAAGATACAACTTCCTGGTAAACCAGAGGATTTCTGTCTTCAATTCTCTCGTTTCTGCTTCTTCAGGCTGAACGACTCGCTTCCAGGAAGCTAACGAGCTTCACTGCTAAGCACGTTTAGAACACGTTTAGAACACGTTTAGAACACGGTTTAGAACACGTTTAGAACACGTTTAGAACACGGTTTAGAACACGTTTAGAACACGTTTAGAACACGGTTTAGAGAGCAGCGCCATCAGGAGGCTCCTGGTCCCCACCAGGAGGCTCCTGGTCCCCATCAGGAGGCTCCTGGTCCCCATCAGGAGGCTCCTGGTCCCCACCAGGAAGTAGTTTCTCAGGACCATCGGAGGAGGAGGCTTCAACAGGAAGTAGTTTCTCAGCACCAGAATGTTTGTGATCAGATCCTCTCGTCCACAGTCACAACACAAGGATCAATAATAATCTGCTGCCCATCCAACATGCAGACATAACATATCCTCTATTGATCAGCACCTGGGACAGCGACACACACACACACACACACACACACACACACACACACACACACACACACACACACACACACACACACACACACACACACACACACACACCAAGAACGACGATATAAATAATATCTGTGATTTACTTATTTGAATTGTATTAAAAAAGAAGACATTTTTGAAGAGATAATATTTAGTATTTTTGATGTGTGTTTACTGACTTCAGACGGTCGAAAAACATAAATATTCTGGATCCTTGTGGACCAGCTGCTGTAATCAAACAA
This sequence comes from Myoxocephalus aenaeus, assembly GCA_038501785.1. NCBI lineage: Eukaryota > Metazoa > Chordata > Actinopteri > Perciformes > Cottidae > Myoxocephalus > Myoxocephalus aenaeus. The sequence continues at coordinate 122,385 of JBAMJR010000670.1, read as the reverse complement.
CATTATGGATCATCATTGATCAATGTTTGTATTGGTGGAATCTAAAAGTCATCTTTTCTGAAAAAGTGAGTAAATGTAGTATTTAAACTAACAATGAGAATACAAAGCATACAGTAAACCTTAAATGACTCAAATGAATGAGACAATAGTTTGATTAAAAGAATAAACATTTATATAGATGCCTGTATGTATGCCTGCTTATATTTTGAGTCTCTTTTAAAAGCATATTCATTATTTCAAACTCAGCGTAAATGAACGTCATGAACACATGAATATAACACATTTACATGACTTTTACTAAACTTTTGGGGTTTTATTTTTTCCAGGCCTGGAAATAACCATTTATAAATTCCATGACTCTTCCAGGTTTTCCATGACCGTAAGAACCCTGCCTATTAAACGTCACACAAGTTCCTCATCCTCAACTTCTCAGCCTCCTTGCCCGTTACACAGGCGATCAGACAGAAGCGCGGCTTCAGGTGGACGTGACGCTCTGAGGCCGTGCAACACGCACGAAGAATTAAACCTTCTGCTCCGCGTTCACTCGGCCAGCTGCAGTCAGCGTCACGCGTCTGTCGACAATTATGATTCAGAGCGTGGGGTTTTTAAAACGCGTGTTACATCACAAGAACATCTTCCTGTGGAACCGGAGAGCTAAAAGAACTCTAATATAGCGCCGTCTTCACTGCATCACGATGAGGATCAACACTAAACGTCCATCAGAGTTCAGATATCTGCAGGAGGGAAAGAGAGGAAACACCTCATGATGCAACGCCACGCTTCATAGCACTCAAGTACGATGACATCACACACACACACACATACACACACACACACACACACACACACACACACACACACACACACACACACACACACATTTGACTACGCTGCCAGGTATGTTTGCTGATTGACAGTCAAATGTTGTCCCGCTGTAAGACGCTCTGTGATTGGTTCACAACAGTCACATGATAATCCTCAGACAAACTTTCTTCCTCTTCTGTGGTTCAGCGCTTTTGTTTACATTTTGCAGTCGAGCAGCGGTGTGAAACTACACTTCCTCCCTCGCCTGCCCTGTGAGGCCGATGCGCTCCACCTTCTGGGTCACTGCGGTGCTACGGAGCCACACTGTCACTAACTGCACTTCATAAACAAATAGAACATGTTAATCAGGATTAAAATGAGAAGGATATCTCAGGATGAAATGAAGGAACAACACTGTTACAATCATTATAATCCATTTAGTACACCTTCTGTAGCTAGCGTAGCATAGATGTGCTAACGCTAGTTAGCGAGTATCACTGTTACGCAACGTTTAACTATGACGAGCTCAGAAGATTCAGACTCAAGGACAACAAAGACAACACAGGACTGTGATGGGCACAATAAAATAGATGTGTGTGTGTGTGTGAATATATACAAGAAGCACCAATAAATAACTACTATTATGTTTGTATACAAGTCAAGTGTTTCTGTAAATTGTATAGACAAGAAATAACACTGTTGTCTCTTTGTTTGTTTACATCTGTGCACTATTGTTTTGTCAGTTAATTTAATATTATTATTTGTATATTTTACATTTTTATAATTACTATTGCTTTACCTGTATTTATAAATGCTGCTGTAACAAAACAATTCCCCCTTGTGGGATTAATAAAGTATCTATGTAAATATTGAATGGTTGGATATACATGTATATAGGAAGTTAAATATGGACTGCATTATATCTGTAAAATGTATTCATAGTGGAAGTAAGTGGATGTCTTAGTGAGAATCTGTTCCTCACGATGAAGGAAGAAGACAGCAGTGAAAACATTGAGCGAGACTGGAAGAAGCAGATTGAGTCACAGGTTCAGCCGGCTGTCAGTCTCACATTCACACCTCCACCTCCAGCGTGTCCCTGCTTTACTAGAGACACACACTTATATATGTAAATATTATGAGGAGCATGCTTTCATATCAGCAATTACTACATAACTGTATGTATCACATCTGCTGCAAGATACAAATAAAGTTGTGTCTGGTTCAGGTATTTATATAATCATTTAGCCACATTACTGATGACTGTTTAGGTCGTGAGGACAGTAAACAAAGATGATGCTTTAAAGGCTAATAATCTAGAGGAGGTTAGGCTACCCTAGCTAGCCTAACTAACCCAGATACCCTAGCTAACCCTAACTAGCCCAGATACCGAAGCTAACCCAGTTACCCTAGCTACTGTAGCTAACCCAGCTACCGTTAGCTGAAGAGGCCCTGGTGTTAGCCCTGCCTCCCTTTAGCATTAGGCTAACACGCACAATAACATCGTCTCACCGGCGTCAGCTGACTAATATATGTATATACATGTGTATATACATATATATAGTATTACCCTCAAACACATTAACATCCACTTTAGGGCGCAGCACCGACTAACGTGCAGACGTGTTGGCTCAAACTGTTACCCGAGGCCCCGCCGCGGCCCGCTAGGAGGCTAACTGCGTCCATTATCGGACGCTCTGACGGCAACACTACCCAGCGACGTCCGTGTAACTCTGCGATAAAACGCGAACATTTCACAACAACCATACCCGACTTTTACAGCCAACACATGAGGCAACAACCCGGACACACAACGCCGCTCACACCGCGAATATAACCCGTTGACCTGACGTCTTATTCCGTCTCGTGATGGACAATTGACCGATGCGGTTTCTGTCAAAGCAGTGGGTCCATTATCGGACATGCAGACAAGATCTTCCCCAAAACAACCCAAATGTCCCCGTTCATCACTGTTCTACAGCACAACCACACTCATATGAGACTAAACTAGGTTTTAATATAAATAATAAGCTTATTTAGAGTTTATAAAACGTTAATAAACAGCTTGAAAAACACGCTACTGTACCCGAGCGGGCGGTTAAACGGACATCGAACGGTCGCTGTATCTTAGCAACAGAAGCGCGGCTAACCGTGACACGAACACACGGAGACCCCGTTTAGTTAAAACGCGTTTAAAAGGTGCGAGGCGGAGGAGGTGCAGGTGACAGGTGGAGGTGAGACGTAAAGAAAGCGGGGCACGAGCAAGTCAGACGGGGACGTGTCCGGTAATGGACGCACATGTCTCCTCCCCGGTGGCTCCAGACAAAGACAACGGCTAACCGGCTAACCGGGGACGAGCTAGCGGGATCCCGCGTTTCAACACCGGAGTAGGAAGGGGGAAAAAAGGGGGACAGAAAAGTGGATTAAAATCCTCCGGTTCCACCGCGGCCACTCACCCCGGTGGTTCGAGATCCGGCTCCGGACGGCGCTCACGTGCACTCCATAGGGTTCCCCCGGTAATCCCCGGTCCAGACAAACCCGAACAACGGTTTTTAAAAACAAGATCCCGAGAACTGGAGGATCGAAGCGGCCAACGTGCTCCCAGTGCTCCCAGTTCACTGGCCCGTCACACGGTCACATCCCGCAGCGGGAAGCGCGGACATGTTGGGGTCACTTCTCGGGCCCGGACCAGAATAACAGCAGTCCCGGGTCGGCCATGGCTGGATGCGGGTATTCCCAGGGGTTCTTCCCCCGTCAGCAGACGCGCAGACGGCCGCAGACAGACGAGCAGCGCCGTGGGAGAAATGGCTGTTCGGGCACAATGCAACCAAAACACGGAGGCTGGATCGGGGAGGACTGGACCTGGACTGGAGGCACTGGACCCGGACTACAAGCACTGGACCCGGACTGGAGTAGAGGCGCTGGACCTGGACTATGGTGGAGGCACTGGAACAGAGTGTTTACAGTGTGTATTAGTACTTTGACTGGACCAGAGTGTGTATTAGTACTTTAACTGGACCAGAGTGTGTTAGTACTTTGACTGGACCAGAGTGTGTATTAGTACTTTAACTGGACCAGAGTGTGTTTACAGTGTGTATTAGTACTTTGACTGGACCAGAGTGTGTATTAGTACTTTAACTGGACCAGAGTGTGTTTACAGTGTGTATTAGTACTTTAACTGGACCAGAGTGTGTTTACAGTGTGTATTAGTACTTTGACTGCAGTAAAGTATCTGAATACTTCCCTGCATGTGTTTTATTTCTTTGTCTTGATGTGATGAAAACACACACACGTGTTGAAATGTCTGTTTGTATCATGAAAGGCTGACTTCCAATCTCTCTCTCTCTCTCTCTCTCTCTCTCTCTCTCTCTCTCTGCCTCTCTCTCTCTCTCTCTCTCTCTCTCTCTCTCTCCATAGTTCATATTAAGCCGACTTTTAAAATGAATGTATTCCCCACGGCTTTCATCACAGCTCAGTGGCAAAACAAGCCCAAGTAATCACACACACGTGTTAAACAGGGACACGATGTAAACAGCATATTGAAGTATTATTTGAAGAAATGCCTCTGGTGTCCGGTTCCATCTGTATTCAGAGGAGAAGATCTAAAAATATATTCTAATCACAAGCATATACTTCTATACAACCAGAGGAGTCGCCCCCTGGTGGTCAGGAGAGAGAATGCAGCTTTAACACATGAAGCATATACTTCTATACAACCAGAGGAGTCGCCCCCTGGTGGTCAGGAGAGAGAATGCAGCTTTAACACATGAAGCATAGACTTCTATACAACCTGAGGAGTCGCCCCCTGGTGGTCAGGAGAGAGAATGGAGGTTTAACACATGAAGCATATACTTCTATACAACCAGAGGAGTCGCCCCCTGGTGGTCAGGAGAGAGAATGCAGCTTCAACACATGAAGCATATACTTCTATACAACCAGAGGAGTCGCCCCCTGGTGGTCAGGAGAGAGAATGCAGCTTTAACACATGAAGCATAGACTTCTATACATCCAGAGGAGTCACCCCCTGGTGGTCAGGAGAGAGAATGCAGCTTTAACACATGAAGCATAGACTTCTATACAACCAGAGGAGTCGCCCCCTGGTGGTCAGGAGAGAGAATGCAGCTGTAACACATGAAGCATAGACTTCTATACATCCAGAGGAGTCGCCCCCTGGTGGTCAGGAGAGAGAATGCAGCTTTAACACATGAAGCATAGACTTCTATACAACCTGAGGAGTCGCCCCCTGGTGGTCAGGAGAGAGAATGGAGGTTTAACACATGAAGCATATACTTCTATACAACCAGAGGAGTCGCCCCCTGGTGGTCAGGAGAGAGAATGCAGCTTCAACACATGAAGCATATACTTCTATACAACCAGAGGAGTCGCCCCCTGGTGGTCAGGAGAGATAATGCAGCTTTAACACATGAAGCATAGACTTCTATACAACCTGAGGAGTCGCCCCCTGGTGGTCAGGAGAGAGAATGGAGGTTTAACACATGAAGCATATACTTCTATACAACCAGAGGAGTCGCCCCCTGGTGGTCAGGAGAGAGAATGCAGCTTCAACACATGAAGCATATACTTCTATACAACCAGAGGAGTCGCCCCCTGGTGGTCAGGAGAGATAATGCAGCTTTAACACATGAAGCATAGACTTCTATACAACCAGAGGAGTCGCCCCCTGGTGGTCAGGAGAGAGAATGCAGCTTTAACACATGAAGCATATACTTCTATACAACCAGAGGAGTCGCCCCCTGGTGGTCAGGAGAGAGAATGCAGCTTTAACACATGAAGCATAGACTTCTATACAACCAGAGGAGTCACCCCCTGGTGGCCAGGAGAGAGAATGCAGCTTTAACACATGAAGCATAGACTTCTATACAACCAGAGGAGTCGCCCCCTGGTGGTCAGGAGAGAGAATGCAGCTTTAACACATGAAGCATAGACCTCTATACAACCTGAGGAGTCGCCCCCTGGTGGTCAGGAGAGAGAATGCAGCTTCAACACATGAAGCATATACTTCTATACAACCAGAGGAGTCGCCCCCTGGTGGTCAGGAGAGATAATGCAGCTTTAACACATGAAGCATATACTTCTATACAACCTGAGGAGTCGCCCCCTGGTGGTCAGGAGAGAGAATGCAGCTGTAACACATGAAGCATAGACTTCTATACATCCAGAGGAGTCGCCCCCTGGTGGTCAGGAGAGAGAATGCAGCTTTAACACATGAAGCATAGACTTCTATACAACCAGAGGAGTCGCCCCCTGGTGGTCAGGAGAGAGAATGCAGCTTTAACACATGAAGCATAGACTTCTATACAACCAGAGGAGTCACCCCCTGGTGGCCAGGAGAGAGAATGCAGCTTTAACACATGAAGCATAGACTTCTATACAACCAGAGGAGTCGCCCCCTGGTGGTCAGGAGAGAGAATGCAGCTTTAACACATGAAGCATAGACTTCTATACAACCTGAGGAGTCGCCCCCTGGTGGTCAGGAGAGAGAATGGAGGTTTAACACATGAAGCATATACTTCTATACAACCAGAGGAGTCGCCCCCTGGTGGTCAGGAGAGAGAATGCAGCTTCAACACATGAAGCATATACTTCTATACAACCAGAGGAGTCGCCCCCTGGTGGTCAGGAGAGAGAATGCAGCTTTAACACATGAAGCATAGACTTCTATACAACCTGAGGAGTCACCCCCTGGTGGCCAGGAGAGAGAATGCAGCTTTAACACATGAAGCATAGACTTCTATACAACCAGAGGAGTCACCCCCTGGTGGCCAGGAGAGAGAATGCAGCTTTAACACATGAAGCATAGACTTCTATACAACCAGAGGAGTCGCCCCCTGGTGGTCAGGAGAGAGAATGCAGCTTTAACACATGAAGCATAGACCTCTATACAACCTGAGGAGTCGCCCCCTGGTGGTCAGGAGAGAGAATGCAGCTTCAACACATGAAGCATATACTTCTATACAACCAGAGGAGTCGCCCCCTGGTGGTCAGGAGAGATAATGCAGCTTTAACACATGAAGCATATACTTCTATACAACCTGAGGAGTCGCCCCCTGGTGGTCAGGAGAGAGAATGCAGCTGTAACACATGAAGCATAGACTTCTATACATCCAGAGGAGTCGCCCCCTGGTGGTCAGGAGAGAGAATGCAGCTTTAACACATGAAGCATAGACTTCTATACAACCAGAGGAGTCGCCCCCTGGTGGTCAGGAGAGAGAATGCAGCTTTAACACATGAAGCATAGACTTCTATACAACCAGAGGAGTCACCCCCTGGTGGCCAGGAGAGAGAATGCAGCTTTAACACATGAAGCATAGACTTCTATACAACCAGAGGAGTCGCCCCCTGGTGGTCAGGAGAGAGAATGCAGCTTTAACACATGAAGCATAGACTTCTATACAACCTGAGGAGTCGCCCCCTGGTGGTCAGGAGAGAGAATGGAGGTTTAACACATGAAGCATATACTTCTATACAACCAGAGGAGTCGCCCCCTGGTGGTCAGGAGAGAGAATGCAGCTTCAACACATGAAGCATATACTTCTATACAACCAGAGGAGTCGCCCCCTGGTGGTCAGGAGAGAGAATGCAGCTTTAACACATGAAGCATAGACTTCTATACAACCTGAGGAGTCGCCCCCTGGTGGTCAGGAGAGAGAATGCAGCTGTAACACATGAAGCATAGACTTCTATACATCCAGAGGAGTCGCCCCCTGGTGGTCAGGAGAGAGAATGCAGCTTTAACACATGAAGCATAGACTTCTATACAACCAGAGGAGTCGCCCCCTGGTGGTCAGGAGAGAGAATGCAGCTGTAACACATGAAGCTTTTCATTCACTCTGCCTGGAGGCCACTTCAGCTTCTCGTGGGAAACAATTTTCATGACTTTGTGTCTCAAGAGGGAAGTTGGGGGATTTCCCTCAAACTCTTCAATACAATCCGTTTCTTTGCTTTCTTGCGGCAGCAGCACTGAGGCTTGTGGGTATTCTCTCACGGCGTTCAGTTGGTGTGTCGTTGCGTATTTCAGACTCCTAAAATAATCTGTATCAGTTTAAACCTTGTGCAGGGAGTCAAATACGCATGAAATAAGTATTAATGACATATTCTGAGTATTGCTCATAAACTCACTGTTTATAAAACCAGTGCAACAGTTCTCTGTCCAATAAACTAAGGTGGGTTTAAGATGAAAACATCCCCCAGGCTTCACTCTTTTAGCTGAGCTTTCAGCAGGACATCTTGTCTGTTAGTTTCAACTAAAAGCATCAAAGATGCTGCGACGCTGCAGCAGGGAAGAACCTGTGATGTGCTTCCTGAACTGGTTTCTAATCACTCTGACAAGCTCACTGGAGATGGGGAGAAAGGGCTCACCAGTTGAAGGTCAGAGGTCACCACAATAGCTTTGCTCTGTAGAAAAGAGCTAGAGCACCCTCTGCTGGCCAGAGCTGCAAATAGCATGTTGACTCCTGGTTGGTGCATATTCTGTTAAACTGCACATGTGTGTTTCTATGGACACTAGTTTATTAGAGCAGAGTGTGTCTCTTTAAGAAGACCTTCATGTCCAGTGTGTGTGTTCCATGGAAACTGGCACCTTTGAATGCGGTGGTGTCCAGAAAATTAACATTATGTGGTTTCAGCTTCTCAAATGTCATGATTGCTCAAAATATTTTTTATAATTATATTTATTCTAGTGCAATAATTCTATTCATATTAGTTAAATAATTACATGAATTCTAATATAATAGTGTATATTTAGGGTTTGGTGGGTTTGTGGTCATTTTATTCTTCTGACCCCCAGAGACAACGCCTCTCTAGTACGAGGGATATATAAGCTCCTGGATAGGTGGTTCTAGCTTAGCTTTTATATCATTTTTATTTTAGCTTTTTATACAAAATGTTATGTTAGCTTCTTATAACATAGGTACGAGTTAGAGATTTCCACTCTGTGAAATAAGTAACACACACATAGTTATGAACTGATATAGTCCATATAGCTTCATATTATTGTTTATTTTACATAATACATTATGTAAAAAGGGAGATTGATAATATAAATTGTTATATTCTGTAGATATTCTTCATTATTCTTATGTCTATACGAGTTCAGGTTGTGCGAGGTCAGTTTAACAAATCAGTTTCTGTGAGAACAGTCCGGTTGTCGGTTCCTCAAGGTTCCTCAAGGTTCCACGCTCTGCACTCCAACACTCACACCTGTTTATCAGTATGTTGACATTATGGAAGCAGACTGGTCGTTGTGTTCCAGCCCTGTGAGAAAAGATGAGGACGCGATTCTCCTCCTCTTAGAAATGTTAGAGCCAATAGAAATGTTAGATGTTCATGACGGAGCGCCGTGTATTAAAGAGCCGAACTTCTGGCTGTTCTCTGATAGTCAACCTGCGTGTTGACTGACTCCCTGCTGTCAAGACTGCAGCGCTTGTTACTTTGTGATCAAAGAAAATAAATTAAGAGAACGAGAGAAGTTGTCGAACTGAATTCTTCCAGAGGCTAAACCAGGCATCCAAAATGATTACACGCTAACACCTGCCGCTTCACTCGGCTGCAAACCGCCGCAGTGAATGCTGGAGGTCACGGTCCGAGGAGGCAAACAGGACCACATCGTCTGCAAACAGCAGAGGCGACCCCGAGACTCCAGAACCTGACGTTCTCCAACCCCGGCTGTGCCTAGATATCCTGTCCATGAAGGTCAGGAACAGGACCGGTGATGAAGGGCAGCCTGGTGGAGGCCAACAGCCACCGGGAACGTGTCTGACTTACTACCAGGATACGATAATAAGTCATACATACATACATACGTGTGTGTGTGTGTGTGTGTGTGTGTGTGTGTGTGTGTGTATATATATATATACACACACACACACACAGTACACTTGTTTTAATCTTGGCAATGCAAACAAAATGGTTTACTTTGTTTAAAGATTTGAGGAATATGTGTGTATTTTCAAAAATAAATAAATCGGCCAAAGAATCTGAAACTGTTTATTGCCAGGAATGTTTACACAAACGAGGAATTTTTCATGGCGGAAGGTGCATACATTAGACATGAGACGTTAGACGAGACAAACAATTAACAACAACAGTGCAATGGTATTAAATCAAGTATAAGATAAAGTGCTCAGATAAACAGATAACGTTAATTGTAAGTGTACGTTAAAGTGACATGTGTTTAAATATGAAGTGTGCAGGAGAGTGACCGGTAAGAAGAAATAAAAATAGCTGGGGGTGACAGAGTCAGTCAGTGGGGGACCCGGGCCCTGTTGATGAGCCGACTGCCAACGGGAAGAAACTGTTAGTGTGGCGTGAGGTCTTGGTCCTGATGGAGCGGGAGATCTTGGTCCTGATGGAGCGGGAGGTCTTGGTCCTGATGGAGCGGGAGGTCTTGGTCCTGATGGAGCGGGAGGTCTTGGTCCTGATGGAGCGGGAGATCTTGGTCCTGATGGAGCGGGAGGTCTTGGTCCTGATGGAGCGGGAGGTCTTGGTCCTGATGGAGCGGGAGGTCTTGGTCCTGATGGAGCGGGAGGTCTTGGTCCTGATGGAGCGGGAGGTCTTGGTCCTGATGGAGCGGGAGGTCTTGGTCCTGATGGAGCTCAGCCTCCTGCCAGAGGGGAGGGACTCCAACAGGATATGTCCAGGGTGAGAGAGGTCAGCTGCAATCTTCCTCGCTCGCCTCAGAGTCCTGGAGGCGAACAAGTCTTGGAGGGATGGCAGATTACAGCCAATCACCTCTCAGCAGAGCGGATGATGCGCTGCAGCCTGGCCTTGTCCTTGGCAGTGGCTGCAGTGTGCCAGACGGTGATGGAGGAGCAGAGGATGGACTCAACGATGGCAGTGTAGAAGTGCACCATCATTTTCTTTGGCAGGTTGAACTTCTTCAGCTGCCTCAGGAAGAACATCCTCTGCTGGGCCTTCTTGGCGATGGAGCTGATGTTCAGCTCCCACTTGAGGTCCTGGGAAATGATGGAGCCCAGGAAGCGGAAGGACTCCACAGGGTGAGAGGGGGGAGTCACACAGGGTGAGAGGGGGGAGACACACAGGGTGAGAGGGGGGAGACACACAGGGTGAGAGGGGGGAGACACACAGGGTGAGAGGGGGGAGACACACAGGGTGAGAGGGGAGAGACACACAGGGTGAGAGGGGGGAGACACACAGGGTGAGAGGGGGGAGACACACAGGGTGAGAGGGGGGAGACACACAGGGTGAGAGGGGGGAGACACACAGGGTGAGAGGGGAGAGACACAGGGTCAGAGGGGAGAGACACAGGGTCAGAGGGGAGAGACACAGGGTCAGAGGGGAGTCTGGCTGCACCAGGTCTCCAGGTGGTCAGTCTCCCACCTGTAGGCGGACTCGTCCCCACCAGAGATGAGTCCAATGAGGGTGGTGTCATCCGCGAACTTCAGGAGCTTGACGAACTGGTGACTGGAGGTGCAGCTGTTGGTGTACAAGGAGAAGAGCAGAGGGGAAAGAACGCAGCCTTGGGGGAACCGGTTCTGATGGTCCGTCAAAGTCTGGAGGAACATTTCATATCTGTACTAAGCCACTCGGATATGTCCATGTACTCTGCCCTGCTATTTTATTTGTACCAAATAGGACCTTTCCTATAGTTGACTGTCAATCAAAATAACATTTTACAAGCTATGACAATAACAATGTCTGATTTGTTTAAATAATGAAAAATTGCAAATGTATATACAATTTGTGTTTAGGGTGAATTTAACTGTTTAACTGTTAACTTTTTCAGATTCAGTGTGACGGTTGCAACAGGTGGTCCCATGCCGACCTGCAGGTAGAACAATCACAGGTAGAGAACATTAAGAACAGTGATGTTTGCAACAGGTGGTCCCATGCCGACCTGCAGGTAGAGAACATCAAATCTTCAAGCTCGTGACCATCATGTTCGGAGGGTTTCGGGAGGATCTTTCACAGACGAGAGAGCAGGTAGAGAGAAACCGGAAGCAGATGGAACGCGTCTTCAAAAACGCGCAGCTTCTCAGCGCAGGTTGGTTCTCATTTACGACCAGGAGAACCCAGCGCTCCTACACACTGACCAGGAGAACCCAGCGCTCCTACACACTGACCAGGAGAACCCAGATGATGGACTTCACTGGACAGAGTGAAGCTGCTGAAGAGGAAGCTCACGGCTCACAGGATTAAACACAAACTGAACCGATGGAAATGGACGTTGAAGTGGATTTTCAAAGACCAGGACCATCCAGGAAGTCAGATCCAGACTGACATCCAGGACCAGATTCTGATGAGGCAACCGGAGACTCTTCTGGACCTGAGACTGATGACCCGGCCCAGACTCTGCAACCTCGACCAGATCTGAACCTTCTGCACAACCGTGAAGCGCATTCAGAGGAGCGGGAGGAAGTACTTCAAGCTGCTGGAAGTATTTCCACCAGCTCCTCTGCATGCGCTGGAAGATCTGGAACCCAGAGACGTCGATGCGAAGTCTGTGACAAATCACGTCAGTTCAGAGGATCGCTCTCCAGACACATGATAATCCACAAACTGGAGAAACATTCAGCTGTCCACAGTGTGACAAGAAATACCACAATGAGAGACAAACAACATGCGGCTGCTCACAAAGAAACCACTCAGCTGTACATTTTGTGAACTCATTAAAGCGCCACATGCTGTTGTCCATAGAAATGAGAGCCTTAGATGTTCTATTTGTGAAAAGAATTGCCCTCATAAGTAAAACAACTTGCCCTTTCATTTGTGAAGCTTGTAGCGAATTTGACAAAAGTAGTGACGGTAAAGTTGTCAGTTTCATGGCCTTTGACTTTTGTTCACCGATTGTAAAGCTCTTTATACAAAATGAACTGAATTGAATTAATCTGTTCTCATATTGGCTCTCAAACAGTTGAAAAGTTCAGCCAATGTTTTCACCAAAATAACTTCAGTTCAATGTTTACTTCCATATTTGCAGCAGCCAGTTTTTTATTTTTAACCACAGCAAGAGAGTCAGCGAGTGGTGAATGACAACAGGCTGCGATACTTCCTGCAACACTGATACATGCTGACTTACTAAAGGTTCATAAAGGCTCAACATGTCTGCCAGAGACTCAAACACTTGACGATGGGACAGCGGGACAGAACTAAACTAGGACTGCAACTAACGATGTAACCTTGCTTACCTCCTTTTCCTGACTGTAGGAAACCACACGGTCAGGCAGAGCGTTTTTGAACTGTTCAAGCAAGATCAATTCCTCAAGGTCCTCCTTTGTGTCTACCTTTGAAGCAGCAAACTCTACGTGAGACTGCTTCTCTTTGAGTGACCTGAACCACTGGCGATAAGCTTCTGGTCCCAACTCATATATCCTAAGCACAGCAGCCTTAACCAGCTGGCAGCTACCGCTATCAGCAACACTCAGGCTGAAAACGCCTCCTGGTTCTTGCCAGTGAGCACACACTGCAGCAAGAGCTCAGCATCCGACCACTTCAGAGCATCTGCTAAGCATTCGAACAAAACAGAGAAGATGTCAGGGTCCCCTTCATTAAACTTTGGAACCAACCTTAAGTTAACAGAAACATCAAATGATCACACCGGCTCTCCCTTGTGTGGATCAGCCTTAAGCGTCCCCTCACTTATAAGGTCCAACTCTAACTGTTTTATCTGAACATGGCTAATTCAGCCCCCTGAAGATGTGCCTCTTGTTTGACCCTTTCTACCTCCACAGCATTCTTATGTTCCTCTTGCATAGTTGTGGTTGTTGCTCGAACGTCAAGCCAACTCCACGTCCGGTCACAACGGGAGCCATTTTGGGAACTTTCCACGAGTCACTCACGTCAGGCAACACTTTCCCCCCAACAAGTGAACCTTCAAGGTGGCCAACACTTCATCCTTATTCAACTTTTTAGAAATCTCAATACTGTAGTGGTCTAGTATTATCAAGAGCTGATCCTTTTTGTAAGAATTAAGCAAATCCTCATCTGGAGACAGAACAAAGTCTTCGATGGAAGCCATTTCATCAGCTCACCTGCAACCAACCAACTAGTACCAAGCTTTTCCAAACAAAATGGCCGACAGGCTGTTTTTAAATAAGGAACCCAACTCCTCTGACTAACTGCCTACCAGGTCTAGCTGAGTAACTCATCCCTAGTCTTCATGCAGGTTAGTGGCAGGATGAATTAAGCACAAAACCCAGTAACCCGGTTAACCTTCAGCAAGCTGAAAATCACCTAGACGGTCATGGAAGTGCCCCCGAGCAACTGCTCTAACCACCTACTGCACCAAAATAACAAACAAACACAACAAAGGGTCAATGAGAGACAGCTGGTGCCCCTCACTGCTTATGCCTATCAGGAAAAGGGTTCCAGATGACTCACCAGCCTGAACCACCACAGCAGGTCAGAAACACTCTACAACAGATCTGTGTGGAAAACTCCCTTTAACACAATTACCTTCAACATGAACCCGGACGAGCCCCATGTGTTACCACCTGGCTCACGGCTGGCAACAAGAAGGGAGTCCACACCTGGATCTCCAAACAAAACCCTAATTTCTTGTCAGGTGCAAACAATTCATGCAATCAAAACAGGACCAGCTGGTGCAGCAGGTGCTGCTGAGAGAGAGAGACTCTCCCATTGGTGCCGCCCTGCATCTCCTCTGGAGGCGGGCTGTCCCAGCCCCCCCCACCAGGAAGCATCCCCAGCCGGGGTCCCAGGTGCAGAGCGGGAGGGTCGTCACACGACCTTTCATTTGTAGAGGTGCATTTAGAATTGCAACTGCGGCTCACTCGACCACAGTGGTGCTTTCAGGGCCACCAGCAGCGTCTCCAGAGCCCCGGCTGCATCTTCACCAACAGGTTTCAATCATGTGGAGGATTCTGTGTTCTTCAGAACTCCCTCCCATTATATTCTCTCTCAAATAGTTTGTTGTTTTGGCCGTGTTCAGTTCTCATGCCTGTGTTCTCTCACTCTGCTCCTAACTGAAGGATTTAACATGTCATCGATGATGGTAAGTGTTTTCCTTTTTTGTTGTTGTTGCATACTTGTTATTATCATTCCAGGATGTGGCATGTGACAACTAGTTTATATACATATGTAGGCTAACATGCTACATCTTTGACAGGTTGTGTGCCGACTATATATTGATATAGTTTCTGTGCTTTACCTGTTTACAAACACAAATACCGTAAACGTCGGGTTACGAGCCGCTACTACCTTCGGTCAGTGTCCCGTTAGCTCCCCGCTGTAGCCAGCTGGGGCTCCTGCTAGCGCTCCGTTACTTCGCCGCTAACTTCCGCTAGCTCCCCGAAAACCACCGACGGTAGCGGGACCAGGCTCGACACCCGACTTGGGCAGAGGGGACGCGGGCAGTAGCAGCAGCAGCAGCAGCAGCGCTAACTAGCAGCAGCAGCGCTAGGTAGCAGCAGCAGCAGCAGCAGTGCTAACCAGCAGCAGCAGCAGTGCTAACTAGCAGCAGCAGCAGCAGTGCTAACTAGCAGCAGCAGCAGCAGCGCTAGGTAGCAGCAGCGCTAGGTAGCGCTGCTACTAGCTTGCTACCGCTGGGACACTGACCGGCCGTAGGAGCGGCTTGTAACCCGACGTTTACGATACATTGGTTTTCCAATAAATAAACAAAATAGCTACTTGCAATTACAGTAAAGGGTATTTTCAGTGTGCAGAAGCAACAGGTAAACACACACACACACACACACACACACACACACACACACACACACTTTGTGTGACACAAATGAGGCAGAGTTGTTTTTACAGCACACAGGACTAAGTCATGTTTCCAGACCTGCTGAGCCAGATGAGCCCCTTGTGGCTGAAGCTCCAGTAAAAGGTAATTATCTTCCTCGCGTTCAACCGTCCTGGAACCCTCAGCTGCTCTCCATCGGCCCCTCAGCTGCTCTCCATCGGCCCCTCAGCTGCTCTCCATCGGCCCCTCAGCTGCTCTCCATCGGCCCTTCAGCTGCTCTCCATCGGCCCCTCAGCTGCTCTCCATCGGCCCCTCAGCTGCTCTCCATCGGCCCCTCAGCTGCTCTCCATCGGCCCCTCAGCTGCTCTCCATCGGCCCCTCAGCTGCTCTCCATCGGCCCCTCAGCTGCTCTCCATCGGCCCTCAGCTGCTCTCCATCGGCCCTCAGCTCCTGATACAAGATCAGGAACCCGATGTGTTGAGGCAAAGGCTGTAGTCCTGTTTCCCCTTCAGTCGCTGCCATATTGTTCTGTGTTATGCCAGACCGTCCAGCACTTCAGTGTATATTCTCTTATTGTACATGTTGTCTTTGGTTTCACATTTCTTCATGTGCAGCTCCTCCCGTCTCTGTCGATGCTCCACACCAGCCTCGGCTCATGATCATGACGTTGCTCAGTGGAAGTGCTCTCAGCAGCGGAGGCTGTGGATGAAGGCGGAGCCAGAGGCGTCCAGTACGTCACCTGATGACCGTCCCTGTGGCGTCATCACCTCAACCCGAGCTCATAGACGCCGTCACCAAAGTACTATCAGCTTCACCCTTTTTCACCTGGAAGCCGGAGCACGGCTCATGGGAGGGTGAGGAACAATTACGACCTGCCTCGTCTTCACGGTCGTCCCAAGCCTCGCGTAGCGTCGTCCGGCATCGGAAGGCCGAGGTGGATCCTCTGACGCTGACGGCTGTGTGGAGCGTCCATATCTCCACCGCCTGGTCTGTTCGTGACATCATCACCTCATCAGACCGCTGATGTCCGACCACACCCGCAAAGTGGAGAGGAAGGTGGCGCTGTGGTCCGGCACCATGTCTTCATACGCCATCATGAACGAGAACCGGATGATCCTCAAATTAAAGCAGCATCTCACACAACATGCTGTTGTCCATAGAAATGAGATCCTTAGATGTTCTATTTGTGAAAAGAATTGCCCTCATAAGAAAAACAACTCGCCCTTTCATTTGTGAAGCTTGTAGCGAATTGGAAAAAAAGTTGTGACGTGTAAAGTTCTCTGCTTCATGTCCTCTGTCCTCTGCTTCATGTCCTCTGCTTCATGTCCTCTGTCCTCTGCTTCATGTCCTCTGCTTCATGTCCTCTGCTTCATGTCCTCTGTCCTCTGCTTCATGTCCTCTGCTTCATGTCCTCTGCTTCATGTCCTCTGCTTCATGTCCTCTGCTTCATGTCCTCTGTCCTCTGCTTCATGTCCTCTGCTTCATGTCCTCTGCTTCATGACCTCTGTCCTCTGCTTCATGTCCTCTGTCCTCTGCTTCATGTCCTCTGCTTCATGTCCTCTGTCCTCTGCTTCATGACCTCTGCTTCATGTCCTCTGCTTCATGTCCTCTGTCCTCTGCTTCATGTCCTCTGTCCTCTGCTTCATGTCCTCTGTCCTCTGCTTCATGTCCTCTGTCCTCTGCTTCATGACCTCTGTCCTCTGCTTCATGTCCTCTGCTTCATGTCCTCTGTCCTCTGCTTCATGACCTCTGTCCTCTGCTTCATGTCCTCTGCTTCATGTCCTCTGCTTCATGTCCTCTGTCCTCTGCTTCATGTCCTCTGCTTCATGACCTCTGTCCTCTGCTTCATGACCTCTGTCCTCTGCTTCATGTCCTCTGCTTCATGACCTCTGTCCTCTGCTTCATGTCCTCTGCTTCATGACCTCTGTCCTCTGCTTCATGTCCTCTGCTTCATGTCCTCTGCTTCATGACCTCTGTCCTCTGCTTCATGTCCTCTGCTTCATGTCCTCTGTCCTCTGCTTCATGTCCTCTGACCTTTTGTTGACCGATTGTAAAGCTCTTTATACAAAATAAACTGAATTGAATTAATCTGTTCTCATTGTTTTCATGTCGGCTCTCAAACAGTTGAAAAGTTCATCCAATGTTTTCACCAAAATAACTTCAGTTCAATGTTTACTTCCATATTTGCAGCAGCCAGTTTTTTTAATTTTTAACCACAGCAAGAGAAGCAGCGAGTGGTGAATGACAACAGGCTGCGATACTTCCTGCAACACTGATACATGCTGACTTACTAAAGGTTCATAAAGGCTCAACATGTCTGCCAGAGACTCAAACACTTGACGATGGGACAGCGGGACAGAACTAAACTAGGACTGCAACTAACGATTACTAACAGTCCTGGTCCTGAGCCCTCCTCCTCACAGTCCTGGTCCTGAGCCCTCCTCCTCACAGTCCTGGTCCTGAGACCTCCTCCTCACAGTCCTGGTCCTGAGACCACCTCCTCACAGTCCTGGTCCTGAGCCCTCCTCCTCACAGTCCTGGTCCTGAGCCCTCCTCCTCACAGTCCTGGTCCTGAGACCTCCTCCCCGCAGTCCTGGTCCTGAGACCACCTCCCCGCAGTCCTGGTCCTGAGACCACCTCCCCGCAGTCCTGGTCCTGAGACCACCTCCTCGCAGTCCTGGTCCTGAGACCTCCTCCTCGCAGTCCTGGTCCTGAGACCACCTCCTCCTCGCAGTCCTGGTCCTGAGACCACCTCCTCACAGTCCTGGTCCTGAGACCACCTCCTCGCAGTCCTGGTCCTGAGCCCTCCTCCTCACAGTCCTGGTCCTGAGCCCTCCCCCTCACAGTCCTGGTCCTGAGCCCTCCTCCTCACAGTCCTGGTCCTGAGCCCTCCTCCTCACAGTCCTGGTCCTGAGCCCTCCTCCTCACAGTCCTGGTCCTGAGCCCTCCCCCTCACAGTCCTGGTCCTGAGCCCTCCTCCTCACAGTCCTGGTCCTGAGCCCTCCCCCTCACAGTCCTGGTCCTGAGCCCTCCCCCTCACAGTCCTGGTCCTGAGCCCTCCCCCTCACAGTCCTGGTCCTGAGACCTCCTCCTCACAGTCCTGGTCCTGAGACCTCCCCCTCACAGTCCTGGTCCTGAGACCTCCCCCTCACAGTCCTGGTCCTGAGACCACCTCCTCACAGTCCTGGTCCTGAGCCCTCCTCCTCACAGTCCTGGTCCTGAGACCTCCTCACAGTCCTGGTCCTGAGACCTCCTCCTCACAGTACAAAAGGCCGTGGTCCATTTGTATTGCTCATGATGGGTTATAGCTCATAACATTTAACAGTTCACTAATACTGTTTCTGCATCAGCATTGGTGGTTCATGAGGTCTGGTGCTTTTGTTTGACGAAACTGCCTTATTTAAGTAACGCTTTTGGTTAAGTTATACCCACTGATAAAGGCCTCCACTGAAAACCATTCAAATGTATTTATTAAGTCTCATGAAATGTGCCTCCTGGGCTTCTGTAGGGCTGAGTAGGCCTTAGCCCCTCCTGCTTCCTGGTTCCCAATTAGTTTGGGCCACCATACATAAGCCACACCATGAGCTGCCTATTTCTCTCTCTCTGACTCCCAGGCGTCGGTAGGTGTGGACTTTAGCTTCCTGAGTTGAGGCATCTCTGCTGTGGCTTCATCCTCTCTTACTCTAGGTCAGGCTCCAGAGTTTCCCACTTCCCCGTAGAGCTTCTGGATGGGGATTGTGCAGTGAGAGACGCTGACCGCTGCTGTTTTGTTTGACTCACTAATTTACTTATATTTATGGTTTTGGTTTACTTAGTTTTGTTTTTCATTGTTTTGTATTGCTTGGCTTTGTTTTGCATGGTTTTGTTAGTTAGTTCATTTAGTTACCCTTTTTAATTGTGCATCTGTACCCCTAAGTATTTTTTTTAATATATATATATATATATATATATATATATCACACACACACACACACACTTGTTTTAACTTTTTTAGATGTGACGGACGTCCTGTATTTGATGTAGTCCGGTGTTGCTAGGTAGACCTGCCAGTGCCGCGCTCCTGGCCAGAAACTGGTGGGAGGGAAATGAAGCCGCTGTAGACATCTTAACGCTGATTGGCCAAGACTCGATACGTCACATCAAAGTTGTTCTATTGTGAAGATCACGAGCTTTTCTCCGTGTCTCACTCAATCTCAGAAAAGCTGGGCGGCCAGATAGAGAACATTAAGAACAGTGACGGGAAGTTAAATCCACATGCAGTGTTTGTCTCTTTTCAGACGCCCACTTGTTTTATCTGTCTGTGTTTTAGAGGTGGTAGGGGGAGATATAGTTTGTTTCATGTTTTTATCCTAAATGTTTTTTTTAAATTTGACAATTATGACTTTTTATCTCATAATTTTGAATTATGGCAGAAACGTGTTTTCATAGAATGCGCCCTTCTGGTTTCCAGACATAAAGAACCGGTCTGAGTGCGGAGTCTGTGTGAACAATGCTGGCTCAAATCTTCAGGCTCCTGACATCATGTTCGGAGGGTTTCGGGAGGATCTTTCCAACGAGAGAGCAGCTGGAGAGACACCGGAAGCTGCTGGAGAGACACCGGAAGCAGCTGGAGAGACACCGGAAGCAGCTGGAGAGACACCGGAAGCAGCTGGAGAGACACCGGAAGCAGCTGGAGAGACACCGGAAGCAGCTGGAGAGACACCGGAAGCAGCTGGAGAGACACCGGAAGCAGCTGGAGAGACACCGGAAGCTGATGGAACGCGTCTTCAACGCGCAGCTTCTCAGCACAGGTTGGTTCTCGTTTGTTTCTCACGTTAAACCCGCGGGGCGATGTGTTGTACCTGACATCAAAGGGACCCGCTGGTTTCAAGGCCCCCCGCTGGTTTCAAGGCCCCCCGCTGGTTTCAAGCCCCCCGCTGGTTTCAGGCCCCCCGCTGGTTTCAGGCCCCCCGCTGGTTTCAAGGCCCCCGGCTGGTTTCAAGGCCCCCCGCTGGTTTCAAGGCCCCCCGCTGGTTTCAAGGCCCCCCGCTGGTTTCAAGGCCCCCCGCTGGTTTCAAGGCCCCCCGCTGGTTTCAGGCCCCCCGCTGGTTTCAGGCCCCCCGCTGGTTTCAGGCCCCCCGCTGGTTTCAGGCCCCCCGCTGGTTTCAGGCCCCCCGCTGGTTTCAGGCCCCCCGCTGGTTTCAAGGCCCCCCGCTGGTTTCAGGCCCCCCGCTGGTTTCAGGCCCCCCCGCTGGTTTCCCTCCGCGTTGTGTTCACTTCACAGGTTTTCTGTCTGCTCAGCAGATTCGTCACATTCACAAACGTATTGCTGGAGATCTTCACGCCACGTTTCATCTCCACTGCAGCGATCCTGATGGTATCAGTGAGCATTTATAAAAAGATAATAAGTCAGTATTAGTATCGAGATATATATATATATATATATACACACACACACACACACACAGTACTCTGCCACTGGGACACTTGTTTTAATCTTGGCAATGCAAACAAAATGGTTTACTTTGTTTAAAGATTTGAGGAATATGTTTGTATTTTCAAAAATAAATACATCGGACAAAGAGGCTTTATCCTCCGTCAAAGTCTGGAGGAACATTTCATATCTGTACTAAGCCACTCGGATATGTCCATGTACTCTGCCCTGCTATTTTATTTGTACCAAATAGGACCTTTCCTATAGTTGACTGTCAATCAAAATAACATTTTACAAGCTATGACAATAACAATGTCTTATTTGTTTAAATAATGAAAAATTGCAAATGTATATACAATTTGTGTTTAGGGTGAATTTAACTGTTTAACTGTTAACTTTTTCAGATTCAGTGTGACGGTTGCAACAGGTGGTCCCATGCCGACCTGCAGGTAGAACAATCACAGGTAGAGAACAGTGATGTTTGCAACAGGTGGTTCCATGCCGACCTGCAGGTAGAACAATCACAGGTAGAGAACATTAAGAACAGTGATGATTGCAACAGGTGGTCCCATGCCGACCTGCAGGTAGAGAACATCAAATCTTCAAGCTCGTGACCATCATGTTCGGAGGGTTTCGGGAGGATCTTTCACAGACGAGAGAGCAGGTAGAGAGAAACCGGAAGCAGATGGAACGTGTCTTCAAACGCGCAGCTTCTCAGCGCAGGTTGGTTCTCATTTACGACCAGGAGAACCCAGCGCTCCTACACACTGACTAGGAGAACCCAGCGCTCCTACACACTGACCAGGAGAACCCAGCGCTCCTACACACTGACCAGGAGAACCCAGATGATGGACTTCACTGGACAGAGTGAAGCTGCTGAAGAGGAAGCTCACAGCTCACAGGATTAAACACAAACTGAACCGATGGAAATGGACGTTGAAGTGGATTTTCAAAGACCAGGACCATCCAGGAAGTCAGATCCAGACTGACATCCAGGACCAGATTCTGATGAGGCAACCGGAGACTCTTCTGGACCTGAGACTGATGACCCGGCCCAGACTCTGCAACCTCGACCAGATCTGAACCTTCTGCACAACCGTGAAGCGCATTCAGAGGACCGGGAGGAAGTACTTCAAGCTGCTGGAAGTATTTCCACCAGCTCCTCTGCATGCGCTGGAAGCTCTGGAACCCAGAGACGTCGATGCGAAGTCTGTGACAAATCACGTCAGTCCAGAGGATCGCTGTCCTGACTCATGGCCATCCACAAACTGGAGAAACATTCAGCTGTCCAGCGTGACAAGAAATACCACAATGAGCTCATGAGAAGAGCTGGTCAAGGCGGTAATTGACGTGGAGGAATGTGAGTAAAACATCAAGTTGTCTTCAGGTAACAACAGAAATACTTGACTTTATTGTTGACCTTTTTTTTTATTTTTTAGTTGTAATTGCAGCTTTGCTCAATGTGTGTCTGTCTCTCAATATTAACACAACACTCATCGTTTCATCTCACTGAAACGTTTATTTCTCTTTACGCCTCAGATGTACAGGCTCCTCCTCCTCACCGCATCCTGGAGCTGGTGACTCTGCGGCGCTGCATGAGCCCACAGACGAGGAGCAGCTGGAGGCCACGCAGGACCAAGACCACCTGGTGCAGAGTCACCAGTTCCCTCGGCGCCGCCTGCAGCCACCCGGACGGCGCTTATAATCAGTACTGTGACTTATTGTTTGATGAAGAGTTGAGGTCCCTGATGAGCAGCCAGGACCCTCATCCAGGCCCCCCGTCCTCCTCCTGCCAGTCAGCCTCCTCTTCCTGGAACGTCCACGGCCTACAGGAAGAGGAAGGAGGCCCGGCAGCAAAACACTGAAGCCGATCACGCGGTCCTTCTGCAGGAAGTGTGGCCAGCCCAGAAGATCACACTGACCACTCGACTGTATGGAGTGACGTATTCACGTCTGTTGGTGGGAAAACTGTGGAGGGAAGAGATGAGGGACAGACACAAGGGGATGAGGGACATTTTATTGTTTGATTTTATAATATGTATATATATATTTATGTTTATTTATTATCATTTGCCATCTTATTTCTGTATTTATTATTTGCCATTTATTTTGTTTGCTATTTCAATAAAAGTCTTGCAATCGGAAATTTGGTTGAAGCTTTATTATTTCTTATGATCTTAAATACAAACTCTCCACATAGAAATGGTGACATGACAGCATCGTCTTTGCCCTCGGCTGGGTTCGAACCACCAACCCTGCAGTCAGCCACAAACCTTGTTATGTTCTCCTAGTTATCTTCTCCTAGTTATGTTCTCCTAGTTATGTTCTCCTAGTTATGTTCTCCTAGTTATGTTCTCCTAGTTATGTTCTCCTAGTTATGTTCTCCTAGTTATCTTCTCCTAGTTATGATCTCCTTGTTATGATCTCCTTGTTATGATCTCCTAGTTATGTTCTCCTTGTTATGTTCTCCTAGTTATGTTCTCCTTGTTATGTTCTCCTAGTTATGTTCTCCTAGTTATGTTCTCCTAGTTATGTTCTCCTTGTTATGTTCTCCTTGTTATGTTCTCCTAGTTATGATCTCTTGTTATGATCTCCTTGTTATGTTGACCTAGTTATGTTGACCTAGTTATGTTCTCCTAGTTATGTTCCCCTTGTTATGTTCTCCTAGTTATGTTCTCCTAGTTATGTTCTCCTTGTTATGTTCTCCTAGTTATGTTCTCCTAGTTA
This sequence comes from Myoxocephalus aenaeus, assembly GCA_038501785.1. Classification (NCBI taxonomy): domain Eukaryota; kingdom Metazoa; phylum Chordata; class Actinopteri; order Perciformes; family Cottidae; genus Myoxocephalus; species Myoxocephalus aenaeus. The sequence continues at coordinate 98,761 of JBAMJR010000670.1, read as the reverse complement.
TGTTCTCCTAGTTATGTTCTCCTAGTTATGTTCTCCTTGTTATGTTCCCCTTGTTATGTTGACCTAGTTATGATCTCCTTGTTATGTTCTCCTAGTTATGTTCTCCTTGTTATGTTGACCTAGTTATGATCTCCTTGTTATGTTGACCTAGTTATGATCTCCTTGTTATGTTGACCTAGTTATGTTCTCCTTGTTATGTTGACCTAGTTATGATCTCCTTGTTATGTTGACCTAGTTATGTTCTCCTTGTTATGTTGACCTAGTTATGATCTCCTTGTTATGTTCTCCTAGTTATGTTCTCCTTGTTATGTTCCCCTAGTTATGTTCTCCTAGTTATGATCTCCTTGTTATGTTCCCCTTGTTATGTTCTCCTTGTTATGTTGACCTAGTTATGTTCTCCTTGTTATGTTCTCCTTGTTTCACTTCATGTGGTTGAACTGCTGTTTTACAGATTTATTGCTGTATTCAAAATGTTGGTGTCAGAGTCTGTTTGAGTTGTTTTGAGTTCAGTTGTGATTTGTATTTCCATAAATCATCTTGACTTTGGGCTGAGGGATTATTAGTGTTGATGTTCTCGTTCTTTAATCTTTAGTTTTAATGTTTCCTGTTCGTTGTCTTTCTTGTTCTTGTTTGAATATGATATGATGTTTCCTCTTCATTCCACTTTCCCTGTTTCCAAAAGTAGTGATGCTGATATTTCTGCTGAGTCATGTGTTTCAAGGCCGGACGCCCTCTCTCTCTCCATGAGGATCAGAGTCCCAGTGAGCATGTGGTACCTCTACTGGGAGCTGTGGTACCTCTACTGGGAGATGTGGTACCTCTACTGGGAGATGTGGAGAGTGGTGATACTCCAGGTGAGGGAGCGCATGGCCTCATGATTATGGGATGTATTGGTATGTTGGAGAGATTTATGAGTTCCTGATTAAAAGAAGTCATACAGGAGAAGGAGAGATGAACGGAGAGAAGAAGGAACTTTGTCTCACGGTCGGGTGTTTGAATGGCCAACCATCAACAAGACCAAAACCAGTGAAGTGTGTAATGGTTTCTGTGGTTTGAATGACTTCATCTGTCTGATGATGGTTTATGAATGCATTGAAATCTCCTCTGATTGTTACTGGAGAGGCAGACAGATGGAGGGAGAGAAACAGTGTGGAAAAAGGACGAGTCGTCATTATTTGGTCCGTAGATGATGCAATAGTGATTGTGTTGTGATATTTATGATGATTCATCCTCCTCCTGGTTCTGTGATGCTGTTGTTATGAATACATGAGATCTTTGTGTATTAATTGGCTCCGCCTCTTTTCCTGGAGTTGAAATGGGAGAAAATTATTGAATCTGGTTCTACATTTATTTCTGGTTCGTTGTTATTCTTTCTACTCTTCATCATATTATTTATTCATTGCATTCATTTATTTTATTTTATGGTTTATTCATTTATTTTGTGTTGAGTAGTTTAGTCATGTAGTTAGTCCAATAAATATCATTATAACTATTAGCAATGCGGATACGGCGCGTAAAACATTGAGTAACAGTAAGTCATATTTCTCTAAAATCGCTTTTTATAGTCATTCATAACTTTGGTGTTTGACTTGAACACACGGCGTACATATTCTTGTAGCCCAGGCTCACCCCTTCACCCCTTCACCCCCTCACCCCTTCACCCCCTCATCCCCTTCACCCCCTCATCCCTTCACCCCCTCACCCCTTCATCCCTTCACCCCCTCATCCCCTCACCCCTTCACCCCCTCACCCCCTCACCCCTTCACCCCCTCACCCCCTCATCCCCTCACCCCCTCATCCCTTCACCCCCTCACCCCCTCACCCCCTCATCCCCTCACCCCTTCATCCCTTCACCCCCTCACCCCCTCATCCCTTCACCCCCTCATCCCCTCATCCCTTCACCCCCTCACCCCCTCATCCCCTCACCCCCTCACTCCTTTGTTCCGTGTCCCAACAAACCACCTGCAGGTCACATGACTATCAGCTGGTCTTTGATTGTGAAATTAAAGTCATTAGGAAAGTGATCTCTGCCGAACTTTAGATGAGCTGCAGCTCAACAGACACCAGTCAGACAGAGAGGACGAGAGGAGACGAGGGGACCAGAGAGGAGACCAGAGAGGAGACTAGAGGACGAGAGGAGACGAGACGAGAGGACCAGAGAGGACGAGACGAGACGAGAGGAGACGAGAGGAGACGAGAGGAGACGAGAGGAGACGAGAGGAGACGAGAGGAGACGAGAGGAGACGAGAGGAGACGAGAGAGGAGACGAGAGAGGAGACGAGAGAGGAGACGAGAGAGGAGACGAGAGAGGAGACGAGGGGACGAGAGAGGAGACGAGGGGACTAGAGAGGAGACGAGGGGACTAGAGAGGAGACGAGGGGACTAGAGGAGACGAGAGGAGACGAGAGGAGACGAGAGGAGACGAGAGGGGACGAGGGGTGTGTGTGTCACAGTTCTTCATGGACTTCAGCTCACAACAGAGTCTGTGTGTGTGTGTGTGGTGTGTGGTGTGTGTGGTGTGTGTGTGTGTGTGTGTCACAGTTCTTCATGGACTTCAGCTCACAACAGAGTGTGTGTGTGTGGTGTGTGTGGTGTGTGTGGTGTGTGTGGTGTGTGTGGTGTGTGTGTGTCACAGTTCTTCATGGACTTCAGCTCACAACAGAGCCTGCTGACTGGAACATGAAGGGTCAACAACAAGCCTCAAGAACATTTATAGAAACACGTTAACTGTAGAATTAATAAAGTTATGTTTTTGACAGGATGGGAAACTAAATATAAATATGAATATATATAAAGTGATGAAACCGTTTCTGTAGTACTCTGTAGTACAGTAAGTACTTGTACGTGTTAGGTGTGTGATGGGGAAACTTTAGATACACAAACATATTCAAATGAATATTTAGATTTCCATATTTTCTGTTTTCTCTCCTGTGTGTTTGAATCTTCCTCCGACCAATCAGCACGCAGTCCTGAGGAAGAGTCACTGTCCGTGTTCACAGAGAGAGATTCAACTGCAACGTTCAAGTAAAGTGAGAAGCAGAAGAACTCTTGTGTTTTCAGCATATTAATATAACATTGATATTTATTGATCCGCTGATCCTCCGTCATCAGAAGCAGACGTCGCTTCACGTGACGCTTCAGAGGAAAGGTCGTCTCATTTCTCTTAAAGCATGTTTCCTTGTGTCCTCGTTTCCTCTCCTCACATGGTTTCCTTGTGTCTCTCCTTGCATCCCTGGTGGGAGGGGCTAGGACACAAGGAAAATACGCAAGTGAAGGAAACAGGGGTGCAATTAGGAGACTTGGGATGCAGCCTTTGTGTTTATCAACCAGAGCTTCAATGCTTCCTTACTTAGCTCCTTTAGCATAGGAAGCACTGGACCTTCCTTTACCAAAAGAAAGGAGCCACAATGCTTCCTTACTTAGCTCCTTTAGCATAGGAAGCACTGGACCTTCCTTTACCAAAGGAAAGGAGATAATTCCGACCCACAATTCCTTGCGGCGGCAACATTTAAATTGACGAGAACAAACGATCATGAAGACAAACGCAGAGTCAAAGTCAGCTTTATTGTCAATTTCTCGTCATGTACCAAACATCACTTTGACTGTATTAATACATAGAACATTACATAATCAAACATGTAGATATGACCAGCTGTACGCAACACATCTGCTGTTGGGCCTTAATATAAGTACTGTAGCATGATGTTTGGAGGTTAGTATTTTATTTTCATAACTAAAGGAAAACCCAACCTGAGGAGGTTTTCCACAACAAGACACTATTCTCACTTATTTGAGGAATATGAGGCGTCAGCAGTTTGTGTACTAACACTGACATTAACGAGGCCATAGCAGCCATAAAACATGTGTTTCAGACACAAAACAGAGCAGATAAAGAGTTAATACAGCGGCTAAAGCTTTGGGGAAGAGATCCGCCCCGGCCGATGCAAACATCTTCAAGGCTGAATGGGAAACCTCAGCTTCAGCTGCACGTCCAAAGAAGCCCTAAAGTCATCACAGGTTTCTAGATGACCTCTTTGAACAAGCACAATGTCCCCTTCAAACTCAAATCTATAGTAGTTTGACCTCTGTTGATTTTCTGGACACCAACACATTCAAAGGTGTCAGTTTCCATGAAACTCACACACTGGACACACCACCCTATTTTTAGGCCTTTCCTCTAAATGTCATCCCCAAACTAAAAAGGGTGTATCTCTGCAACCACTAGGGCTATTTGAATAATGTGGGTGTTATAATAAAAGGTACACATGTGAGATGTTGTTCAGATGTGTAAATATCAGTCTATATGTTACTGGTTAAGAGTAAATGAAGATGACACAGAAAACAATGAAAAGGTTTCAGGTCCGCCTATAAAAAATTATTATTATTTCTTTGAAATGATGCAGCTGTAAGGTCCAACTCTCTCTCTCTCTCTCTCTCTCTCTCTCTCTCTCTCTCTCTCTCTCTCTCTCTATCACACTCTGCTCTAATAAACTAGTGTCCATAGAAACACACGTGTGCAGTAAGCTGCCTCAGCCCAGTAATAATTAATAGGAACCTTAGCTTCTTAGCTTGCAGGAATAAAGAGGGGTACATCTCCATGGTGACAACCCCCCCAGGCCTGTAAACACACACACACACACACACACACACACACACACACACACACACACACACACACACACACACACACACACACACCTCCTGCTGGACTGACACTTTGTGAATGAGTGAGTTCACCATCAGAGGAGCAGCATGCACAGATCCTACCAGCCGCTAAAACCCGTCACCAACCGCTACCTGCAGCAGAGATGGGACCACCAGGAGTACGAGAACCACCGCAGGAAGGTGGAGGACTGGGTGTTGGGGGACTGGGTGTTGGAGGACTGGGTGTTGGAGGACTGGGTGGTGGGGGACTGGGTGGTGGGGGACTGGGTGTTGGAGGACTGGGTGGTGGGGGACTGGGTGGTGGAGGACTGGGTGGTGTGGGACTGGGTGGTGGAGGACTGGGTGGTGTGGGACTGGGTGGTGGAGGACTGGGTGGTGGAGGACTGGGTGGTGTGGGACTGGGTGGTGGAGGACTGGGTGGTGGAGGACTGGGTGTTGTGGGACTGGGTGGTGGAGGACTGGGTGGTGTGGGACTGGGTGGTGGAGGACTGGGTGGTGTGGGACTGGGTGGTGGAGGACTGGGTGGTGGAGGACTGGGTGGTGGAGGACTGGGTGTTGTGGGACTGGGTGGTGGAGGACTGGGTGGTGTGGGACTGGGTGGTGGAGGACTGGGTGGTGTGGGACTGGGTGGTGTGGGACTGGGTGGTGGAGGACTGGGTGTTGTGGGACTGGGTGGTGGAGGACTGGGTGGTGGAGGACTGGGTGTTGGAGGACTGGGTGGTGTGGGACTAGGTGGTGGAGGACTGGGTGTTGTGGGACTGGGTGTTGTGGGACTGGGTGGTGGGGGACTGGGTGTTGGAGGACTGGGTGGTGGGGGACTGGGTGGTGGGGGACTGGGTGTTGGAGGACTGGGTGGTGGGGGACTAGGTGGTGGAGGACTGGGTGTTGGAGGACTGGGTGGTGGGGGACTGGGTGGTGGGGGACTGGGTGTTGGAGGACTGGGTGGTGGGGGACTGGGTGTTGGAGGACTGGGTGGTGTGGGACTAGGTGGTGGAGGACTGGGTGTTGGAGGACTGGGTGGTGGGGGACTGGGTGGTGGGGGACTGGGTGTTGGAGGACTGGGTGGTGGGGGACTGGGTGGTGGAGGACTGGGTGGTGTGGGACTGGGTGGTGGAGGACTGGGTGGTGTGGGACTGGGTGGTGGAGGACTGGGTGGTGGAGGACTGGGTGGTGTGGGACTGGGTGGTGGAGGACTGGGTGGTGGAGGACTGGGTGTTGTGGGACTGGGTGGTGGAGGACTGGGTGGTGTGGGACTGGGTGGTGGAGGACTGGGTGGTGTGGGACTGGGTGGTGGAGGACTGGGTGGTGGAGGACTGGGTGGTGGAGGACTGGGTGTTGTGGGACTGGGTGGTGGAGGACTGGGTGGTGTGGGACTGGGTGGTGGAGGACTGGGTGGTGTGGGACTGGGTGTTGTGGGACTGGGTGGTGGAGGACTGGGTGGTGGAGGACTGGGTGTTGGAGGACTGGGTGGTGTGGGACTAGGTGGTGGAGGACTGGGTGTTGTGGGACTGGGTGGTGGAGGACTGGGTGGTGGAGGACTGGGTGGTGGAGGACTGGGTGGTGTGGGACTGGGTGGTGGAGGACTGGGTGGTGTGGGACTGGGTCGTGGGGGAGAAGTGTACATATTATGTGTAGATTTAGCAGGTTTGAGTAGTTGTCGTTAGATACCTGTGCTTACCTGTCCAGGTGAGCTCCACTCTGCCAGTAGTGGACATCAAGGGCATGAGGACGCCAGCTCACGTCCAGCTCAAACTCAAGAAACTGCAGGTCAGTGGACACACACACACACACACACACACACACACACACACACACACACACACACACACACACACACACACACACAGTGAGTGTGTTGTAACCCTCGGTCTGGGCTTCAGCTGCAGGACGAGCGTCTGTCCATCATCGACAGAGACAACCGGCTCCTGGCCTCCAAACTGGCCGACATAGTTTGCTCTAAAGGCGTCGTGGACCATCGGAACCAGTACCACCCGAGGAGGTGAGACCTGCTGACACCATACACAACATGTGAGGGAGGGTTCGTCATATCGTGCTGTAGATACGGCCAGACCAGGACATATCACGCATGTTACGCCATGTTACACCATGTTACACCATGTTACGCCATGTTACACCATGTTACACCATGTTACGCCATGTTACACCATGTTACGCCATGTTACACCATGTTACGCCATGTTACACCATGTTACACCATGTTACACCATGTCACGTCCTGTTACATCCTGTTACGTCCTGTTACGTCCTGTTACGTCCTGTTACATCCTGTTACGCCATGTTACACGTGTTACACCGTGTTATACCGTGTTACGCTTGTTACGCCATGTTACGCCATGTTACACTGTGTTACGCCATGTTACACTGTGTTACGCCATGTTACACCATGTTACACCATGTTACACCATGTTACACTGTGTTACGCCATGTTACACTGTGTTACGCCATGTTACACCGTGTTACACCATGTTACACTGTGTTACACTGTGTTACACCATGTTACACTGTCTTACACCATGTTACGCCGTGTTACACCATGTTACACCATGTTACACTGTGTTACACTGTGTTACACCATGTTACGCCATGTTACACCATGTTACACCATGTTACACCATGTTACACTGTGTTACACTGTGTTACACCATGTTACACCATGTTACACCATGTTACACCATGTTACGCCACGTTACGCCATGTTACACTGTGTTACACTGTGTTACACCATGTTACACCGTGTTACGCCGTGTTACGCTGTATTACGCCGTGTTACGCTGTATTACGCCGTGTTACGCTGTATTACGCCGTGTTACACCATGTTACACCATGTTACACCGTGTTACACTGTGTTACACTGTGTTACGCCATGTTACACTGTGTTACACCATGTTACACTGTGTTACGCCGTGTTACACTGTGTTAAACCATGTTACACTGTGTTACACCATGTTACACTGTGTTATGCCGTGTTACACTGTGTTACACCATGTTACACTGTGTTACGCCGTGTTACACCATGTTACGCCGTGTTACGCTGTGTTACGCTGTGTTACACCATGTTACACTGTGTTACGCCATGTTACACCATGTTACGCCATGTTACACCGTGTTACGCCGTGTTACACTGTGTTACGCCGTGTTACGCCGTGTTACGCCGTGTTACGCCGTGTTACGCCGTGTTATACCGTGTTACGCTTGTTATACCGTGTTACGCCGTGTTACACTGTGTTACGCCATGTTACGCCGTGTTACACCATGTTACGCCATGTTACACTGTGTTACACCATGTTACGCCGTGTTACACCATGTTACACCATGTTACACCGTGTTACACTGTGTTACGCCGTGTTACACCATGTTACGCCGTGTTACGCCATGTTACACTGTGTTACGCCATGTTACACTGTGTTACGCCGTGTTACACTGTGTTACGCCGTGTTACACCGTGTTACGCCGTGTTACACCGTGTTACACCGTGTTACGCCGTGTTACGCCGTGTTACGCCGTGTTACGCCGTGTTACGCCGTGTTACGCCGTGTTACGCCGTGTTACATGTTATGTCAGATTATTCCACAGAGCTGAAGTTTCTTCAGTGACTGAAAGCTTTTGTTCTGTTGATGTCACGCTGACCTTCATGAAGCTTTTCTCCTCCCACGAGGTCTTTAATGTTGCTGTGTTGATGCCAGCTCTCCTTGTTGGACCTTTACATCATTTATGTGATCAGTCCTGCTCTGTTACGCTGTTGAATTATTGATCTGGATGTGGATGTGTGATGCTGGTGACTCTCTGGTATTTATCTGCCCTCACACTGGACCCTAAAATCTTTAATCTTGACAGCAGCTATAAAGCTTCTCTGAAACCTTTTATTCTGGGACTCAGGGAGACAGGAAGCTGCTATAAATCCACTTCATCTGCCAGGAACAAAACAGTGAAGGCAATAAAATCCCTCCTGATTGGTAAACGAAAGGGTTGTAGGACAATTAAGTTAAAGGAACTTCCACCTTATGTTAAACCTTTTCCAGCAGTTACAGAGCAACATGATGATCAATAAGGAGTCTTTGTGTTTGTGTTTACTGATGAAATGAAGTCCAATATTCTCTCTTTTAGCTCTGTTTTTGGAATTATCTGTGTTTAGCTGCTGAATGCTCCACTATGTTCACCACAACAATGACTTGTTCAAGCTTTAAAAAGTAAAAATACACTTTGGGTAGCGGTTATTCATGTTCAGTGTCAGTCTGCATGTACTTGTTTTAATATGCCGGCCCATCAAACGTCTCCCTCCTCTTCCTCCTGGGTTTCTTCCTCAGTCTGAATGCCGACAAGAGGAGGGAGGAGCTTCTGCTGGTCGGCCGTCAGAACGAGGCCATCTACCAGCGAATCACGTCCCGCCAGTCGGAGCACCGCCGCCAGCTGTGGTGGGAGGACTGGGAGAGGACGGAGCGCCGGCGGGACGACATCTCCCGATTCCCTCGAGGGCTCGCAGAGAGACAGGTGAGTCCAAACGTGGGGCTGTGACGGCGTTGACAAGACGTACACAGAAATACTTAAATATTTGAGATTATTCTGTCTCAAGAAGGATGTTTGTGTCTGCAGAGGTCGAGCAGGAAGGTGAAGTTTGCAGCCGTGGAGGGCAGCGAGCGCTCGGAGAGCTTCAGCGTCACGGAGCGGACGGACAGAGAAACCTGAGACTCAAACAAGCAGAAACCGTCCTCATGTTGTTATGAACAGTGACTACAGGAAGTTATGAACAGTGACTACAGGAAGTTATGAACAGACTACAGGAAGTTATGAACAGTGACTACAGGAAGTTATGAACAGACTACAGGAAGTTATGAACAGTGATCACAGGAAGTTATGAACAGTGATCACAGGAAGTTATGAACAGACTACAGGAAGTTATGAACAGTGACTACAGGAAGTTATGAACAGTGATCACAGGAAGTTATGAACAGTGACTACAGGAAGTTATGAACAGTGACTACAGGAAGTTATGAACAGACTACAGGAAGTTATGAACAGTGATCACAGGAAGTTATGAACAGTGACTACAGGAAGTTATGAACAGTGATCACAGGAAGTTATGAACAGTGATCACAGGAAGTTATGAACAGACTACAGGAAGTTATGAACAGTGACTACAGGAAGTTATGAAGAGTGACCACAGGAAGTTAAGAACAGTGATCACAGGAAGTTATGAACAGTGATCACAGGAAGTTATGAACAGTGATCACAGGAAGTTATGAACAGTGACTACAGGAAGTTATGAACAGTGATCACAGGAAGTTATGAACAGTGACTACAGGAAGTTATGAACAGTGACTACAGGAAGTTATGAACAGTGACTACAGGAAGTTATGAACAGTGACTACAGGAAGTTGTGAACAGTGATCACAGGAAGTTATGAACAGTGACTACAGGAAGTTATGAACAGTGACTACAGGAAGTTATGAACAGTGACTACAGGAAGTTGTGAACAGTGACTACAGGAAGTTATGAACAGTGACTACAGGAAGTTATGAACAGTGACTACAGGAAGTTGTGAACAGTGATCACAGGAAGTTATGAACAGTGACTACAGGAAGTTATGAACAGTGATCACAGGAAGTTAAGAACAGTGATCACAGGAAGTTATGAACAGTGACTACAGGAAGTTATGAACAGTGATCACAGGAAGTTATGAACAGTGACTACAGGAAGTTATGAACAGTGACTACAGGAAGTTGTGAACAGTGATCACAGGAAGTTATGAACAGTGATCACAGGAAGTTGTGAACAGTGACTACAGGAAGTTATGAACAGTGATCACAGGAAGTTATGAACAGTGATCACAGGAAGTTAAGAACAGTGACTACAGGAAGTTATGAACAGTGACTACAGGAAGTTATGAACAGTGATCACAGGAAGTTATGAACAGTGACTACAGGAAGTTATGAACAGTGACTACAGGAAGTTATGAACAGTGATCACAGGAAGTTATGAACAGTGACTACAGGAAGTTGTGAACAGTGACTACAGGAAGTTATGAACAGTGACTACAGGAAGTTATGAACAGTGATCACAGGAAGTTATGAACAGTGACTACAGGAAGTTATGAACAGTGACTACAGGAAGTTATGAACAGTGATCACAGGAAGTTATGAACAGTGACTACAGGAAGTTATGAACAGTGACTACAGGAAGTTATGAACAGTGACTACAGGAAGTTATGAACAGTGATCACAGGAAGTTATGAACAGTGACTACAGGAAGTTATGAACAGTGATCACAGGAAGTTATGAACAGTAACTACAGGAAGTTATGAACAGTGATCACAGGAAGTTATGAACAGTGACTACAGGAAGTTATGAACAGTGATCACAGGAAGTTATGAACAGTGATCACAGGAAGTTGTGAACAGTGACTACAGGAAGTTATGAACAGTGACTACAGGAAGTTATGAACAGTGATCACAGGAAGTTATGAACAGTGATCACAGGAAGTTATGAACAGTGATCACAGGAAGTTATGAACAGTGACTACAGGAAGTTGTGAACAGTGACTACAGGAAGTTAAGAACAGTGACTACAGGAAGTTAAGAACAGTGACTACAGGAAGTTATGAACAGTGATCACAGGAAGTTATGAACAGTGACTACAGGAAGTTATGAACAGTGACTACAGGAAGTTATGAAGTTACAGACTCTATTCAACACAATGCTGGCGTGTCTTATATTCTGGAGCGTTTATTGGCTTTTGATTGTTTTTGTGTCTCCTTGTTTCCTGGATGATTGAATATTAATAAAAGGTGCATCACATCGTGTTCTTGGAGTCGCCACAGCTCTTCTGTCCTGAACATCCGACATGATTCATTTCTTTATTTCTCAGGACTCAAAACTGTTAAATTCTCAAAACTGATAATGAGTTTTTATATGGTACACAATAACTGATAGATAACACCAGTTGATTATTTACTCTGAAAATGTTATTGGCAAATATGCAAATGAGGCATTATGTAATGGTGGCTTTAGGTGAATTTAGAAAGAAATTTACAGACGTAAATAAACAAAGTAGTACAAATGTTAAAGTAACATCAACATAGTAACATAGTAAATGTTTTCTTTCCTCTCGTCTGACAGAAGACGAGTTATTGAAGAAATAGACCAGAAAACAATATTTTGTGTAGTAGTTTAGTTTACTAACATATTTCCTGTTGTCCCTGATGTTTTATTTGATATGTTCTCTGAGAGTGAAGACGTTCTCATCTTCTCCACAAGTCTTTTCTATACGTCCATTCTAAAGCTCTTACTTCCCAGAAACTTCTCTTATGACTTGGTGACACTTTTAAAAACAATCAAATATGTATTTGCATTAAAATAAGTTGTGTAAACCTCTGGTTTGTCCAGCAGGTGGCAGTAGAGACCTTCTCTGGTCTGAAGGTTAACTACGTGTTTCAGTTCTTCTTCAGCTCACTTGGCTTCTGGTTTAGAATCTCATCAAACAAACAAACAAACAAACAAACAAACAACAAATCAATCAAACCAACAATCGATCAAACAAAAAAACAAACAAACAAACAAACAAACAAACAAACAGAGAAAATGAGCTCAAAGTTCTGACTCAGGTACTTTATTAAGTATTTCCACTTTCTTCTTCTTTTGTACTTTTTACTGCGTTTATGTGACAGCTTACTTTGCAGATCAACTAATACATGATGATGTATTATTAGACAGGATATACAATCATTCAAATATACTCCTCATAAGCTAAAGTGATGACATCATTAATGCATCAATAAACATAATATAATACTGATAGCACTTTAAGTATATCTTATTGGTAAAACATTTACTTCAGTAACATTGTGAAGGACTTTTACTTGAAACAATATTATTATTGATATTATCGGAGTACTTCTTCAACCTCTGATAGTTTAATCATGAATTTAACTTAACTTTAAGCTCGTGAAATATTTAGTTTCTACGAGACGAACATTCGTGACATTCCGACAGTAAACGCTGAGCTCCACTGGAAGCCTCCTGAGGCCGGGCACTGGGCCATCTGGGACCAGTTAGCGGTCTGCAGCCGTAAACCTCTCCTCTCTTTAAAGATGTTCATGAAGTCACATTCATGATGATCTGCTGCAGACATTTAACTTGTTTTGGTTGTTGGTTCTAACAGAGTTTTACAACGACTCCTTCACTGGATCAGAGGCTGAAGAGGCAGCAGCTCCTCCAGCTTCACGGGACCAGCAGGACACCAAGTACTCCAAATACTCCAAATACTCCAAGTACTCCAAATACTCCATACTCGGACATCCCAAAAACATAACAAGAAAATAAAAAGCAAATAGAAAACATAAATTTAGAATAGGAAATGTTACAATAAACTTCTATAAAAACAGGTCCAATATATCTGTTTCAAGTTGTGCAGTTTTGTGCAGGAATGTGCAAAATATTGAACATGCAAAAGTCTAAAATATAGTATAAAGATAAGTTACTGAGGCTGAACGCAGTAAATCAGCTGACGGGTCACATGACCGCTGAACTGTGGACGCTTGTTGGGTCTTAGATTTAGATTAGAAAACTTTATTAATCCACAGCGGGGAAACTCATTTGTCAACTAGACTTTAGTCTGAAGGAGTCTGTTGAGAGAAGCCAGGCCGAGCTCATCGACACCATCAAAGAGAAGCAGAGAAAGACAGAGAAACAGGCTGAAGGCTTCATCAAAGAGCTGGAACAGGAAATCTGTGAGCTGAAGAAGAGAAGCACTGAGGTGGAGCAGCTCTCACGCTCTGAAGACCACCTCCACATCCTCCAGAGCTTCAGGACCCTGAAGGCTGCTCCACCCACCAAGAACTGGACAGGAGTCAGAGTCAGTCCACCTTCACATGAGGGGACTGTGGTGAGAGCTTTGAATCAGCTGCAGGAGACGTTCAGTAACCAGATGGAGAAGGCGGAGGCCACAGTCGAGCTGAAGAGGGTCCAGCGGTCTGCAGTGGATGTGACTCTTCATCCTGATACAGCTCATCCTAACCTCATCGTCTCTTATGATGGAAAACAAGTTAAACAAAGTAAGCTAGAGCAGCATCTCCCAGACAACC
>JBAMJR010000670.1:65000-80000 GCA_038501785.1 Myoxocephalus aenaeus | reverse complement strand
CCACTGAGTGTCTGAGAAGTGAAGTGAGTCTGTGGAGCAGCGGGATGTGATTTATGACCCTCTGAATCAGACCTCCGATCAGATCCCTTAAGCCTCGTCTTGGACTCACATGTGGACTCTTTGTTCTTGGCTCTGGACTCGTCTCATCCTTCAAGTCTCAGACCTGCTGATCCTCAAGGAAAACATTTCACCCTTCAGCTGCTTCTCAGAAATAAAACGTGTTGGATCAACCTCACACACACACACACACACACACACACACACACACACACACACACACACACACACACACACATACACACACACACACACACACAGCAGCATCTTGTGTCTGGAGAACCAGACAAACACCTGAGAAGTTCAACGTGAGGAAAACAAGCGCCCCCAGCGCGCCGTGGGGTCGATGCCCATCGGCATGGCAACAGCAGACATTCCTTCCTCTTGTTTACCGGCACTTCAAAGGCTCAGAGGATTGCGTCATCCTGGAAGACCGCCAGCTCTCAAATGGTTCCAGAAAATAAAAACAAGAGCGAGAGTCGGGAATGTTGCTCAATCTCACCTGCAGACGCACAACACCTGCTACAGGGTTCTGTTCCAGCCCCTGATGCCTGGGTTAGACTGGATTAGATTTAATTACATTAAGACTGAATTAGATTTAGACTGGATTAGACTGGGTTATATTTAGACTGGATTAGAGTTAGACTGGATTAGACTTGATTACATTTAAACTGAATTAGATTTAGACTGGATTAGACTGGATTGTATTAGATTTAGACTGGATTAGACTGGAAGAACTTTACCCGGTTTAGAGTTATGCTGTGGTCTATGTGACCCCGGCTCTGTTGTCTGTCCTGCGGTCTGAAAGTGACCCCACTATCCTGTTCTGAGGTCTACACAGGACCCCTACCTATACTGGTCTACGGTCTAACTAGACCCAACCTATCCGTTCCGTGGGTGCGACGAGACTCCCCGCTATCAATTCTGGATCTTAAAATCCCCCTGTACTTTACAGCAGTGGCGGGCCGTGGATTTTCTAACTGGGCCTGCAGTGGATCAGCTCTCCTAGGGAAAAACAATTATAATACATGTAGTGTATTTGTGAAACAGGCTGCTGGTTGGAGCTCCCTTTGAATCCACGGGGAAGCAGCAGACTGGTGATGTGTTCAGGTGCCCTCTGGACACCAGAAACTCTGCAAACTGCACAAAACTGAACCTGGGTGAGTCACTAGTCACTCGCTCATCAAAAAGGTTTACTGCAGTAAAAGTACTTCAGTTTTAACTGCAAAAAGTACTACAGTAATAGTGCTGTTTTAACATTTCTTTAAGTTATTATCTTGTGCTAAAACGTTTTGGACATTTTAAAGGTGTCTAATAACTGATAGTGTAATAAATAATAATAACTAAAGTTGAGTGATGTTTTCAGGGAAACTCTCTCTGGACAATGTGTCTGAGAGGAAGGACCGGATGAGGCTTGGCATGACGCTGACCTCTAACCCCCGAGACGGCAGCTTCGTGGTGAGTCACATGACCATAAGAGCACCAAGAGAGCACTTCCTGTCCGCCTGCCTGACTTCCTGTCCGTCCGCTTGATTTCCTGTCCGTCCGCCTACTTCCTGTCCGTCCGCCTGACTTCCTGTCCGTCCGCCTGACTTCCTGTCCGTCCGCCTACTTCCTGTCCGTCCGCCTGACTTCCTGTCCGTCCGCCTACTTCCTGTCCGTCCGCTTGACTTCTTGTCCATCAGCTTGACTTCCTGTCTGTCCGCTTGACTTCCTGTCCGTCCGCCTGACTTCCTGTCCGTCCGCCTGACTTCCTGTCCGTCCGCTTGACTTCCTGTCCGTCAGCTTGACTTCCTGTCTGTCCGCTTGACTTCCTGTCCGTCCGCTTGACTTCCTGTCCGTCAGCTTGACTTCCTGTCCGTCCGCTTGACTTCCTGTCCGTCCGCTTGACTTCCTGTCCGTCCGCTTGACTTCCTGTCTGTCCGCTTGACTTCCTGTCCGTCCGCTTGACTTCCTGTCCGTCCGCTTGACTTCCTGTCCGTCCGCTTGACCCCAGTGTCTCCCTGTCCTCAGACCTGCGGCCCTCTCTGGTCCCATGAGTGCGGAAGCTCCCTCTACAGCACCGGAGTCTGTTCCAGGGTCAGCCGGAGCTTCAGGCTGGGCCACAGCATGGCCCCCGCCCTGCAGAGTAATGACAGCCACGCATCCATCATGTGTTCATGTGTTCATGTGTTCATGTGTTCATCCCTCCATCCCTCCCTCCATCTTGTTCATTGTCTCCTAGGGTGTGAGACGTTGATGGACATCGTGATCGTTGTGGACGGTTCTAACTCCATCTACCCGTGGTACGAGGTGCAGGACTTCCTCATCACCATCCTGCAGAAGTTCTACATCGGCCCGGGTCAGACGCAGGTTGGTTCTATATTGCAAAAATACAAACGTGTCAAGTTATGTCCCAGCATGCACCTGAGAACTAGGAAACCGGCAAAACTGGCGGAAGCAGCGGGTGAAAAATGAAAAACAGTCTCCCTACCTTCGACAGTCCTCACTGACACGCCCTTGAGCAAAGATTTGAACCATCACCTGCTGCAGTTGCGCGGCCACCAGTAGCAGACTGGTCTTACTGGAAGCTGACCAGCAGGCCGACTGAGGGAAAGCTCTCTGAGACCCGGAGCTGCAGGGCTTCGGGTCTGGACTGAGCAGTGCTGTGTTCTGGCTGCAGGTGGGTGTGGTCCAGTACGGATCCTCAGTGGTCCATGAGTTCGGTCTGGGCGAGTACCAGACGGTGGAGGAGGTGGTGGAGGCCGCCAGGGGCATCGACCAGCGGGGCGGCGAGGAGACGAGGACGGCGCTGGGCATCAACGTGGCGCGGTAGGACTCCCGATGAGGAACGCCACACGGGTCAACCGCCAGGTCCACTCACTGTCACTGTTCTCCGCCCTGCAGGTCGGAGGCGTTCAGGCGCGGCGGGCGACCCGGCGCTCAGAAGGTGATGATCGTGATCACGGACGGAGAATCTCACGACAGTCCACAGCTGGTGCAGGCCGTCGCCGACAGCGAGCGGGACAACGTCACCATGTACGCCATCGCGGTGAGTCGGTGCTTCAAGCCCCAACATGTCCTGCTGACTTCCTGTCTGACTTCCTGTCTGACTCCCTGTCTGACTCCCTGTCTGACTTCCTGTCTGACTTCCTGTCTGACTTCCTGTCTGCTTCCCTGTCTGACTTCCTGTCTGACTTCCTGTCTGACTTCCTGTCTGACTTCCTGATTCAGCTTTCATTTCCTGAGAACTTGGACTTCCTGCTTCCCATGTTTGCATCAAAGCCCCTTTAGGAACTCTGGCCTTTGTCTTGCCTTGTCCAGGTTCTGGGTTATTACAACCGCAGAGGAATCAACCCTGAAGCCTTTCTGAAGGAAATCAAGTTCATCGCCAGCGACCCGGATGAGAAGCACTTCTTCAACGTGTCGGACGAGTCGGCGCTGAAGGACATCGTGGACGCGCTGGGAGAGAGGATCTTCTCTTTGGAAGGTCAGCTGACCGGCAGCATGTTAAATACTTTGTTGATTGGTTGAAGGTCTGAAGCATCCGTCCATTTTCTCTCCGGGTCGTGGGTTTGGTTTTAGGTCTCACAACTTTACTGTTTTGGTTGAGTCTTTAGCGCTCTCGTCTACCTGCTCAGCATCAGACACAGTGGACAAACTAGCTGGTGAACACAGTTCAAGAAATAGTCTCCAAATACAATCTATTGATTTAATTCATGGAGACACATTTTTTTCGTGTCCCTCAGAACAACTTCGGAGTGACGTTCCGTTAAAAAAGGAGCGAATCAACAGTTAGGTTTAGACAACAACAACAACAGTTAGGTTTAGACAACACCAACAGTTAGGTTTAGACAACACCACCACCACCAACAACAACAACAACAACAACAACAGTTAGGTTTAAACAAAACAAACACGAGAAGCTTGAAGATCTTCATGAACATTCATTTAATAAACATTATTAATGTGACAGGAACAGGAAGATGTCGTCTGTTTCCTCTCTGCAGGAACCAGCAGTCAGGGCCGAGGGTTCGGTCTGCAGATGGCTCAGGCGGGTTTCTCCTCTCATCTGGTCAAAGTGAGTCACTCACCTTCACCTCCATCTCACCTTCACCTCCACCTTCACCTTCATCTCCACCTTCACCTCCACCTTCACCTTCACCTTCACCTTCATCTGCACCTCCACCTCCACCTCCATCTCACCTTCACCTCCATCTCCACCTCCATCTGCACCTTCACCTTCACCTCCACCTCCATCTGCACCTTCACCGTCACCTCCATCTCACCTTCACCTCCATCTCTACCTCCATCTGCACCTTCACCTTCACCTTCACCTCCACCTCCATTTCACCTTCACCTCCATCTCCACCTCCATCTGCACCTTCACCATCACCTCCACCTCCATCTCACCTCCACCTGCACCTTCACCTCCTGGTCGTCTGTGCGTTCAGGGTTCAGACTCCTGGAAGAGACTCTCGTGTGTTGATGTCAGTGAAGTGAAGATGTGATGAAGAGTCCAACACTATTATTATTATAGATATTATTCATATTTGACTCTTTAGATTTGGGTAGTTTGTTTCATTTCCAGAGACGTGTTCATTCTGGATGAAGAGTCCTGATAATTTCCCAGAAATCTTTGCTGGAAAACCTCCTGATCGTCACTTTAATTGGTAGGAATTCGTGACTCTGCAGCTTCAAGTTTCTACTTGAAGTTCTGATCAGATTTTCCTTCAGTTCTCTCCAGAAAAACAAATCCTGATCCAATAAATCAGCAGAGTTGTGTATTTTATTGATTCTCATCAATGGAAACAGAAGATCAAACTTTTTAAATATCGGAGGGATGGTTTCCTCCCCGACTGAAGTCTGAAGCCGCAGAACGAGAAGCTTCCAGAAATATTTCTGTTGTTTCTCGTCCAGGGAAAAAAAAACTCAACTGGATTCCAACGTCAGGGAGAGAAACGGTGTCGTGGAAACTTTCTGTGAAACGCAGACAGATGGTTTTCCTTTCACACACACACACACACACACACACACACACACACACACACACACACACACACACACACACACACACACACACACACACACACACACACCATTCCATACACAGACAAATATGCAAAGAGTTTTCTGGTCTTTGGGATTAAAAGGTAAAAATGTGAAATCAGGTAACAGACAAACTGATGAAGAAAACAGAGTCCTCCTCTCCTCCTCTCTTCTCCTCTCTCCTCCTCTCTCATTCTCTCTTCCTCTCTCTCTCTATCCTCCTCTCCCTCTCACTCTATCCTCTCTCTCTTCCCCTCTCTCTTTCTTCCTCCCTCTCTCCTCTTTCTCTCCTCTCTCTAATTTATATTATTTACTAGTGTTCATATTACTTTTGATACACTTTATATTGTTATTTTCAATGTTATGTTGTTCTGATTGATTGTGTCTTTAGTTAAATTGTTTTACCATATTATCTTATTTTTTTATTTTTTACTGGTGTCTTCTTATGAACGCAATAATTATTAATATATATTTGTAAATATGCTAATATTTGTATTCTGTTTTATTTATTTCATTCTTCAGTTGTATCTTTGGCACAATGATTTCCTAATGAATCAGGATGTAGTTGGTCTGATGTAATGTCCCGTGTCCTCCACCAGGACGGCGTTCTGCTCGGGGCGGTCGGCGCCTACGACTGGAACGGAGCCGTGCTCAAAGAGACCAAACACGGGAAAGTGGTTCCGCCCAAGTCCTCGTATCAGGACGAGTTTCCAGACGAGCTGAAGAACCACGCTGCGTATCTGGGTGAGGAACCTGACAGTAGCAGCATTGGATAAACATGGAGACAGGAATATGTCCCCAGCTTTCAATTAAACATCCTTCTGGCGCCCCCTAGAGTTTGCAACAATAATTACACCCAAAACAAACAATACACTTTGAGCTTTAGTTCGAGCTTTGCAGTTAGCAGGAAGGAACTCCACCTCTGCTCTAAATTCAAAAGCAATGCACCAACACATTTAGCTATTTATATTATTAGCTATTCCTGCTATTTCTCTGCATAAGTGGGAACTTTGGCCTGATGGTGGTGCCACAGGGAAGGTCAGGGGACATCACCAGAATAAGATCATGAATATTCTAGTCTCCACCGTCGGCCTGTGTAACTGGGAACATCTCCATCGCCGGTCTGTTAACTGGTTCTAACATGTGGACTCCTATTGGTCTGGTTCTGTTTGTCATTCTGGGTTCAGGGTACTCGGTGGGTTCACTCACTTCGTCTCGCGGCTCTCAGCTCTACGTGGCCGGAGCTCCGAGGTTCAACCACACCGGGAAGGTCATCGTCTTCAGCCTGAAGAACTCCGGGAACCTGACCATCCTGCAGGCGCTGCTGGGGGAGCAGGTCGCCCACCAGAAGCATGCAGACGCCCAGTGTCACGGCGGGTCAGGAAATAGTCCCGAAGTGCTATCTATAGGTTTTGAGGGCAGGGACAAAAACAATAATGCCAATGGAACGTCAATTAGGAGTCGCATTTGTGGTGGATACTCAAATGAAATTCAGAACAAGTGATGTACTTCATAATATCCTAAAAGATGACTATTGGTAGCCGGGAGGGGCCTCACATCGGTTCAGGAAAATCTCCCCTAAAAACCCATTTAACGGGACATGAAACCAATTGATTTCGGGACTATTTTCTGCCGTGAGACTGTAGTATGTTATTATACTGTATGTTCTACCGTAGTTTGAATCAACAACAGGTGGACCAACCACTGATCTGTTGAAATAAAAACTGCTTTTGGTTTTGTTCTGTTCCAGATCGGCTCATATTTCGGCAGTGAATTGTTATCAATGGACATAGACGACGACGGACTAACGGACGTCCTGGTGGTGGCGGCGCCCATGTTCTACAGCCAGGGCTGGGAGAGAGGGAAGGTCTACGTCTACTCGGTTACTCCACAGGTAAATACACACAGGTACACCAGTGCTACTTCTGCAGGGTCCAAACACGGTATTTTAGCTGCTCAGGTCTTCAACAAAAGAACACTTGACAAACAAACTAAACTGAACCGTCTCCCTCCAGACATCGTTTGTCCTGCAGGGGGCGCTGGAGGTTTCTGACTGCTCTCAGAACTCCCGGCTGGGTTCGGCGTTGGCTCAGATACCCGACATGAACGGGGACGGGTTCAGGGAGCTGGTGATGGGGGCGCCGCTGGAGGACGACCACCAGGGGGCGGTCTACGTCTTTTATGGCCAGGACAAAACCATCCAACACCAGTACAGACAGGTAACAGATCCTGGACCAGTTCAGCCAGTAGAAGCGATCAGGGCACGAGTAATCCCGCCGGTGATTCTCTCTCCAGCGTCTGTCTGCAGCCGGGTTCTCTGCAGGTCTGCAGTATTTCGGTCAAAGTCTTCACGGGGTTCTGGATGTCAATGGAGACGGGCTCGTCGACCTGGCTGTGGGAGCACTGGGAGCTGCTGTCATCATCTGGTCAGACCACCACACACACAAACTGGTTTTGTTATCGTTGATATCGATGCACAGTTCTATGATGGCTCTACCGACCACCATTGGGTTCATTGGGATTGTGGTCCAGAGTGAAATATCTACTTGTACTGTTGGGTTGAATGATATGAAATGTAATACAGATGTTCAAGGTCCCTGGGATAATAACTTAACCCTCAAAACTTAAGCAGGGATTTTAAAAGGGGACGGACTCCCCACAATGAAAGTGAACGACCACAACGCTGACGGCGAGCTTCCTCCCTGCAGGTCTCGTGGCGTGGTGCGGATTCAGGCCGAGCTGGTCTTTGAACCCGAGAAGGTCAACGTCTTCAAAAAAGACTGTCGTCGAGGTGGGAAGGAGGTCACCTGCATGTCCGTGAACGTCTGTCTGAGTCTGGAGGCCAGGACCAAGACCAGGACCAAGACCAGGACCAAGACCAGGTCCAAGACCAGGACGGATGTTGGTAGGTGGGACGCACCAGAGCCCCCTCTCTTATTGTGCCAATAAGGCCCAACAGATCATTGCTCAACTATGTTAATCTGGTCATTGTTTGTGCCACACAGAGGCCAAATATTTCCCATCATTTATAGAATATTGTGAACAGCGTCTTACGGGTCACAGAGAAGTCATCTGTCGTGTTCAAATGAAAAGAGGCCACATGGTTGGTGTTGGGCCTCGGCTCATGGCCATTTTGGAAATTATAAAGTACGTCAATCGCTCTGACTGTTGCTTAGTAACGTGGATGCATTTCATTTGTGTGTCTACCAACAATGAGGCTCCTCGTTGACTTTCCATTGGATCCTGAGCGGCAAAAAAAATAACCAGACGATGTATACGAAACCAATAGATAGATAGATAGATAGATATATGGATATATATATATAGATAGATAGGTAGGTAGATATATGTATATATATATATATATATATATATATATATATATATATATATATAGATAGATAGATAGATAGATAGATAGATAGATAGATAGATAGGTAGGTAGGTAGGTAGGTAGGTAGGTAGGCAGATAGGTAGATAGGTAGGTAGATAGGTAGGTAGATAGATAGGTAGGTAGGTAGGTAGGTAGGTAGGTAGGTAGGTAGGTAGGTACCTATCTATATATAGATAGATATATGTATACTTTATTCATCCCCAAGGGAAAATTTGTTAAATGATGGCAATTCTTAACTATTTCACGAACTGCCAGGATACTGGCTGGAAGGGGGATGGAGGCTGGAGGCCTCTTGGCCGGTCATGACCAGCCCCAACAGAACGGTCCAGTAGCAGCTTGTGGTTGGAGCCCACAGCTTCCTGGATGCGTGGAGCTAAACGCTGAAGCTGAAGTAGTTGAATTGTACATATTATGAAACGGCCAGATGTTTTGCTGCATGTGGAAAGTCTTGTCGCGTTCTCTTCCTCGCCGCACAGATTCCCCACAGTGCTTTGTGTTGTCGTGTCTCTGTGTAATTGGATGCAGATGTGCGGGCCGGCTGCATGGAAACCTCGCCGTAACACGCTAACGCCAGCCAGTTAAACCGTGTCACTCCTCCTCCATCACTCCATACCTCCATACCTTCCTCTCTCCCTTCTCTCTCCCCATCTTCCCCGATCATCTGGACCAGATTAGACGCACACACGCGTTAAGACAGAGATGCACACGCGCCACATCCAACGCACACGCTTCAGACAGCAGACAGGAACGGTTGACAGAATCTTAACCTCGGTTTTAAGAGTCACTCCGGTTCATTTATTTCAGTAAAGACGTGGCGTTTGCCGACATGAGCCGATCAGGACAGAAGCAGTTTACTTGCTTCATAAATTAAGGCTTCAGATGAGATGAGCGCTGCAGTTACGCGAAGCAACGTCATCCAACAACTAGTAAAGAGCAGGAAATAGAGAGGCAAAGTCCCGCCCCCCTCCGAGGTAAAATACGTACAAGCGTCAACGGTGAGAGAAAAATAACTTCTTGATCTCATTTGAATTGATGTTTGTCAATTTAAAAGATCATTTTGAACATAAAGAAAGTCTCGTTTTGTGTGAGTCTACGTCTCTCGTCTCGCTCAATGTACGCCACCAACACCAATATGGCCGTTAGCTAGGTAGAAAATATCATGTTATCAGACGGCGACCTCCAGGTCTTCCCAGTGAAGCCAATGCGTAACGCTGCGTTCACAGCAAAAGAGTTGCGAATTATTCGCGCGAGTAGATTACATGCAAAGTCAATGCACAAATGGTTGCGAAAAAGCAAATTTTTCGCCGGGCGGCGTGAATGACGGCAATAATCTGGCCAATCAGCGTTGAGAAGCTGCTCCCGTCATCGCCGCCGTCCTGCCGTTGCTGAATCAAACTGCTGCTGGTCCTGAAGTAGCGCTGGTAGCGGCTTCATTCAGACGCTGTTGTGGGACTACGGATAATATTATGAACCCAGACACCATGGAGTTTGATGTTCCCACGTATGTGGAGTTTACACAACAAGTACAAAGCAGAACTAGTGGTTAATTCCATGGCGGATGAAGGAAACGGTAACTGTTTTCACGGAGTTAAGCCACGGAAAGCTTAACTCCGTGAAAACAGTTACCGTTTTCGGTACGGTGTTTACGTGTTTTAAAACTCCCCCTCCCCCATACACAGCGGTTTGGTTCAATCTGGTGCTGGACGAGAGGCGTTTTCCTCCTCGAGCCGTTCTGGACGAACCGGACCGCCAGCAGCCCAGGAGCGTGTTCCTGCAGGTCGGAGGTCGGAGCTGCCGACGCCTCGGCTTCTCCATCCAGGTCAGACCGCCGCCTCGCCGCCCGCCGCCCGCCGCCAGAGAGGGAAACACCCTGAGAGTCACACCAACGTTCCTCCGTTTCTCTGAACAGGAGACGGCTGATTACGGGCGTCCTGTTGCGGTTCTCCTGGAGGCGGGGCTGAGCAGTGCAGACGAGGGGCCGGTGCTGGACCCCGACTGGCCGAGTGTGCTGAGGGCCGAGGTGAGAGCCGGTCTTTACATCCAGGTGATGATGTCACTTCTGTCTCTCCAGAGATAAACGTCCAGAACCAGAGAATGCAGCTTTAACACATGAAGCATAGACTTCTATACAACCAGAGGAGTCGCCCCCTGGTGGTCAGGAGAGAGAATGCAGCTTTAACACATGAAGCATAGACTTCTATACAACCAGAGGAGTCACCCCCTGGTGGTCAGGAGAGAGAATGCAGCTTTAACACATGAAGCATAGACTTCTATACTACCAGAGGAGTTACCCCCCTGGTGGTGAGGAGAGGGAATGCAGCTTTAACACATGAAGCAGCGGCTTTGAAGCAGTTTGAAGCGTAGAGCCTCTGACTAAGCGAGTTGTGAGTGAGAACGTGTTGCACATCGAAGTGCTTCTGGTTCTTCAACAAAGAGAAATGAAATGATCCTTCTTTTTTTCCGTAGCTTCCCTTCTGGAACGGCTGTGAGCAGGAAGACTCCTGCGTTCCCGACCTCGTCCTCTCCAGTCACACTGACCTCATGGATGTTCAGTGAGTGACGCCTGGCCTTCATACACACACACACAAACACACACATGTATTATTATCATTCATCAAAGAACACCATGGTGAATCCTGTCCTGTGTTTTATCTGAAGGCAGTTCTGCAGCTCGCGGGCCGCCTGGTCGCTCTGCAGCCTCCGGGGGGCGCCGGCGGGCTCGGAGCGAGTGGTGGAGGCCGGTCGGAGGAGGATGGTGGTGTTTGCTCGACTGGAGAATCAGGGAGAGAACGCTTATGGAGCATACATCCACATCTCCACCTCCTCCAACCTCCTCTTCTCCAGCCTCATCGTCAAGGTGTCGTGTGCTTTCAGAACATCGTCAGACATTTCTGTAAAATGAACGTTGTTCCTCTTCAAACATGAACTACCGATCCAACCTTCATTCAGTTCATCGCAGGTTTTCCATTCGTTGTTCTAATTATATGCAGCTTGGTATGTTTTTACTATTGTTCTCAGAGGGAAGAATCTCAGGTAACTTGCATTTTGATAGAAAGATGAGTCCTCATACAACGGTTCCTATGATATGTAACGACTAGTTAATCCTCATTTTTTACAGTGACAGACATAGACTTCTATACACCCAGAGGAGTCGCCCCCTGGTGGTCAGGAGAGAGAATACAGCTTCAACACATGAAGCATAGACTTCTATACAACCAGAGGAGTCACTCCCTGGTGGTCAGTAGAGAGAATACAGCTTCAACACATGAAGCATAGACTTCTATACAACCAGAGGAGTCACTCCCTGGTGGTCAGGAGAGAGAATGCAGCTTTAACACATGAAGCATAGACTTCACTTTAAAGAACCGGATGTTGCCCCCTGGCTGCCACTCATTCGTACTGCAGCATTCACACATAATGTGAGATGACCCTCTGACTCATTATTGTATTTCATTTTCATTTATGTTTTTATTTTGCAGGGACAATGCACACCAATCAACAGTAACACTGTAAGTGAGCCAGAGTTAGCCAGAGAGGCCAATTTTCATGTGCTGTCCCTGGCCCGATTATTTTATGGCAGCCTGAAATAACAAAATATCCAATAACATAATGCAACTAAGATTCGTCGATAGACAGACAGTAACGTATATATAGATAAAACTAATTCACATCAAAACAAAAATAAGCGTGTAATGCTCCTCCCATTCTCCACAGGACCAATCAGACATTCAGGTTGAGTGCTTCTCTGAAGACAGACCGGCCAATCAGAGGAGCTGTAACATCAGCGCTCCATTCATGAAGTCCTTGACTCAGGTAGGTTTTCTTCTATGAACTCCTCTACTCATATGTATATATCGATAATCTAACCAATAAGACAGCTTTATGTTTATTTCAATGTAAATGTGTTAATGTTGTAGAATTAATATGGCTGATTAAATATGTATGTTCACATTCTGCTTTACAAACTGGATGGTCTGAAAATGCATGATCAGTGCTTTGGTCGGTTGATCCCATAAAAAAGAATCCAATTCAGAATATTTCATCGCCTGCTGCACAGATCTTCTTCTGGATCCTTCTCTTATGTTTTATAAGTAAATATCATCATTAAGTGAGCTGTGAGTGTCCCAGTAAAACATGTGTTATTCATACAGTTATCCAGTCAGACTAATGATAGGGATTAAACAGAGGAGCATTGAGTGGAATCTTTCATGAGCCTAATGACCGTGCCGTAAACACAACAGTGTTTCCCTGTAAAGGCCCCCGAGGGCCCGCTGTACAGATGCCCGTCTCAATAAAGTCCAGTTTATGGGTCCAGACCGGGTGCAGATTGTTCCTCTTGACGAGGGCTGAGACTTCAGAGAGGTTTCAGCTAGTAAAACAGTCCTGATGCTGAAAGAGGGACACAGATGTATTCATTTGAACATCTTTCCATATTTCTTTCTGTCCTTTTAAAGTCTTAACATGTACAATAGTTATTCAGAGTAAACACACTCTTTGTTATGTTATCAGCTCATTAAATTGCTTTTATTGGTTGTTATAAATGCTTTAAACACCTAATAAACTCTGAGAACTGAAACAAGACCACTGATGTTTAGGAGATTATCGTGTTCTGGGTTAAAATAAGATCTAAATTCTGTAACTTTACATCGGTTGAAATACGTTTTGGTTCCCGTGATTGATGACGAGAAAGCTGTCAAATCAAGCTTCATTTCCAACGTCTCTTCACAAAACAATTCATATCATTTTCTACCAAAAGTTAAGCCTAATTTTTCAACACGTGTTCATTTCCGCTTGTTACAAGAATGAATGAATGAATGAATGAATATATACTTTATTAATCCCCGAGGGGAAATTTGGTGTCGGGGTAGCAGCAACTTACAATAAAATAAACAAAAACAGCAGGACGAAAGATAAAAGATATATACAATAATAATAAAAATAATAATAATAATAATAAAATAAAATAGAATAAAATAAAATAGAAATAGCTTCGATCGAAGAATGCAGTCTTTTCAAAATAAACTTCTGTCTTCACAGGAAACTCAGTTAGGTTTAAACAACTAAACTACTAGTTAGGTTTAGACAACTAAACTACTCGTTAGGTTTAGACAATTAAACTACTAGTTAGGTTTAAACAACTAAACTACTAGTTAGGTTTAGACAACTAAACTACTAGTTAGGTTTAGACAATTAAACTACTAGTTAGGTTTAAACAACTAAACTACTAGTTAGGTTTAGACAACTAAATTACTAGTTAGGTTTAAACAACTAAACTACTCGTTAGGTTTAACAACTAAACTACTCGTTAGGTTTAAACAACTAAACTACTCGTTAGGTTTAGACAATTAAACTACTAGTTAGGTTTAGACAATTAAACTACTAGTTAGGTTTAGACAATTAAACTACTAGTTAGGTTTAAACAACTAAACTACTAGTTAGGTTTAGACAATTAAACTACTAGTTAGGTTTAGACAACTAAACTACTCGTTAGGTTTAAACAATTAAACTACTAGTTAGGTTTAGACAATTAAACTACTAGTTAGGTTTAGACAATTAAACTACTAGTTAGGTTTAGACAACTAAACTACTAGTTAGGTTTAGACAACTAAACTACTCGTTAGGTTTAGACAATTAAACTACTAGTTAGGTTTAGACAACTAAACTACTAGTTAGGTTTAGACAATTAAACTACTAGTTAGGTTTAGACAATTAAACTACTAGTTAGGTTTAGACAACTAAACTACTAGTTAGGTTTAAACAACTAAACTACTAGTTAGGTTTAGACAACTAAACTACTAGTTAGGTTTAAACAACTAAACTACTAGTTAGGTTTAGACAACTAAACTACTAGTTAGGTTTAAACAATTAAACTACTAGTTAGGTTTAGACAACTAAACTACTAGTTAGGTTTAGACAACTAAACTACTAGTTAGGTTTAATCAACTAAACTACTAGTTAGGTTTAAACAACTAAACTACTAGTTAGGTTTAAACAACTAAACTACTAGTTAGGTTTAATCAACTAAACTACTAGTTAGTTTTAATCAACTAAACTACTAGTTAGGTTTAATCAACTAAACTACTAGTTAGTTTTAAACAACTAAACTACTAGTTAGGTTTAATCAACTAAACTACTAGTTAGTTTTAATCAACTAAACTACTAGTTAGGTTTAAACAACTAAACTACTAGTTAGGTTTAAACTAAACTACTAGTTAGGTTTAAACTAAACTACTAGTTAGGTTTAGGAACAGATCCTAGTTTGGGTTAAAATAACCACAGAAGTGTGACAAATGACAAATGACCAAATGAAATCGACGCTGCCTTCTAGTTTCACACGAGGAACGATCACCAGAGGACAGTTCTTTGTCTCCTGATGACGGACCTTTACTTTGAACGTCTTCCTGTCCAGGTTTCCTTCCGTGTGGAGTTTGAGTTCAGCCGTTCCGTCTTCTTGGATCACGTCCGGGTCTCCATGGCGACCGGCAGGTGAGACAGCTGACGGTGGTTTCATCTACTTTGAA
>JBAMJR010000670.1:0-57500 GCA_038501785.1 Myoxocephalus aenaeus | reverse complement strand
GGAACCTGTGTTCAGTCAGCTTAGAACCAGAGGAACCCGTGTTCAGTCAGCTTAGAACCAGAGGAACCTGTGTTCAGGGAGCTTAGAACCAGAGGAACCCGTGTTCAGGGAGCTTAGAACCAGAGGAACCCGTGTTCAGGGAGCTTAGAACCAGAGGAACCCGTGTGACCACATGACCCGATGATGTCACCACGTGAGGACAGGAAACAACACATTATTATTATTATTATTATTAAATATGATGTATTGCTCATAAAAAGACAACACTACCTACCATGGCTGATTTGATATGTCCTCTTTATACTAATGGAAATAGTCAAAGGCATTTTAATAACACATTGTTTATTATTTCAGAATTTATATCTGATGCACTTTGTTGTATAAAGTCAAAGTTTAAGATTTATTTTGTTGTAAATATGTGAATGAAGATCGAGGCGTTGGTCGTTACACCAAAGAGATGTGAGTTTATGTTAGTGTGTTAATGTGTTGTTGTGTTTATGTATTATTGTGTTGTTAGTGTGTTGTTGTGTTTATGTATTATTGTGTTGTTGTTAGTGTGTTGTTGTGTTTATGTATTATTGTGTTGTTGTTAGTGTGTTGTTGTGTTTATGTATTATTGTGTTGTTGTTAGTGTGTTGTTGTGTTTATGTATTATTGTGTTGTTGTTAATGTGTTGTTGTGTTTATGTATTATTGTGTTGTTAGTGTGAATAAACAGGAAACGGTCACCAGGTGTCGTGTTTGTTTCACAGCATCAATCTATTAAACTCTTTTATTGAAACAATGTTGCATCTTCCTCCACTTTGCATGAAACAACATTCTGACCAATGAGCTCATGACTTTAAACCATGACAAACATTTAGTGAAATCTGGGTGTAAACAGTAAAAAGTGAGTAAATGTAGTATTTAAACTAACAATGAGAACACAAAGCATACAGTAAACCTTAAATGACTCAAATGAATGAGACAATAGTTTGATTAAAAGAATAAACATTTATATAGATGCCTGTATGTATGCCTGCTTATATTCTGAGTCTTTCTTTTAAAAGCATATTCATTATTTCAAACTCAGCGTAAATGAACGTCATGAACACATGAATATAACACATTTACATGACTTTTACTAAACTTTGGGATTTTATTTTTTTCAAGGACTTTTCCAGGCCTGGAAATAACCATTTAAACTCCTCGACTCCGTGCTGAAAGGTCTCAACGTTAGTTTTTGTGTTTAAAGACCTTCAGAGTAACGAGAAGACTAAGAGAGTTTTAATTAAAGTCCCAGAACTCCAGCTAGTGTCTCAGGGGGCGTGTCCTCAGTGTCTTCGTCCAATCACAGGCTCCGCTTGGTTAAACTTTGCTTCAGACGTTTCTGACCTACTTTATTGGGCTGCTGGTCACCGGCTCCGCTCCAGACAGGAAGTCGTCATCGCTGGTTCATCCTCAAACAGCCAATCAGAGTCCTCCCTTATATTCTGGATCATTTCATAAAACAAACGTTTATGATTCTTTCAGGTTCTCATCAAGATAATCCAGCGAGGTCACATGACTTTAGACTCTTAAGATCCACCAGAGAGGCGTTCACTGACCTGTTAAACATCAGACAACTAAACGCTGCATTAAACAGGAAGTGAGTAAATGAGTCCGTCTGGTTCCTGCAGCTCATTGAACGATAAGCATTTTGTGTCAGAAGGGGGCGGGACGTCTGAGAACCGGAGAACCTGATTGGATAGAAATGTAAACAACAAAACTCTGGAAAGAAGTGAAGCAACAGACAGGAGGCGGGTCAATGCAGACAGGAGGCTTTTAATTTGACAGCGTTCATTCTGCAGGAAGTACACAACAGGAAGTACACACCAGCTGACGGCCTCTGAGTTCATCAACATGAGAATCTTTGGCTTCGTTCCAGCCACAGAAACTAAATGAAGTAAATAAAGGTTTCCAGCGGGACAGAAATCAAGACGCTGCAGTCACAAGAGAGACGGGGCGTTGGGACGGAACCCTGTCCACCCGCAGAGCCCAAGACCTGCTGGACCTGCTGGACCCCTATAGACCCTCTATAGACCCCCTATGGACCCCCAGACCCCCTATGGACCCCCTATGGACCCCCCATAGACCCCCCATAGACCCCCCATAGACCCCCAGACCCCCCATGGACCCTCCAGACCCCCTATGGACCCTCCAGACCCCCTATGGACCCTCCAGACCCCCTATGGACCCTCCAGACCCCCTATGGACCCCCAATAGACCCCCAGACACACCTGTTAGGACTCTGTGTTGCATTCACACGCTGCGTTTGTTCAGGAAGAATCTAAACCGTTCCCACAGAAACTCACCTGAGGAAGGAGAGAACCCTCCTCCTTCAGGCGAGGAAGGAGAGAACCCTCCTCCTTCACCTGAGGAAGGAGAGAACCCTCCTCCTTCAGGCGAGGAAGGAGAGAACCCTCCTCCCTCAGGGACCCGATGGAGCTCTACTGGCTCGATGCCAAGCGGTTCCACCATCAGCAGAAGGAACTCTTGGTTCTCCACGGCTTCCATGTCAATAACTGGGTTAGAGAGGCGTTCTGCAGTCATGAGGTTCTATCGGCTACAGGAGGTTGTTGGGAGAAGAAGGAGAACGTAGGAGAACGTTCCGCTGCTCACGTTCCTCCACTAAGGGTTCAAACCGTCTGCTTTTTAGTTTCACGTCATTAACGGTTCGTGTCTGAGTTCAGATCCACAACCGAAGGGTTCTAGACTCGCGAGGCACAACCAGCAGAAAAGGTTAGGAGGAGAAACAAAAGAACTTCAGGACGAGCAAATAAATAAAAGAGGCAAATAAAGTGAAGTCCATCTTTTAAAACAAGTCGTTCAGCTTTAAAAAACGATCCATCCAGAAATCAGAGTTCTCCAGCTGCTGCCGGTGGAACCGCGTCGCTTTAAAGTCTCTTCCTGTTTGTTTTTTCTTCCTCCAGACGTTAACGACCAAAGTCTTCCTCGTTTCTATTAAAAACTTTCTTCCGATCTGAGAAAACATTCATAGTTCCTCGTGTCCTCAGATGCAGGGTTTTCAAAATAAAAGCTCATGCACCAGCATCAACAGAGGGAATATTTTGGTTTTTTTGTTTTAAACCAGAGAACGGAACACGACGCGGCCAGAAGTATGCGGACGCCAACGCAGACTACCCATGAACCCTTTACTTTTATTTTGAAACATCTCTTTAACGCGCGAGGCCGTCGGCGTTCTTTAGAGACGAGACACGGCTCTGGCCAACGAGCGCTCCATCGACGCCTTAAATATAAAGTAAGAAGAAGCCGGCTGTAAACTCACGTCGTGGTTCCAGCGAGAACTGGATTTTCAGAATAAAAGAGCCGCGGCTCGAGAAGGCGAAACAAGAACGCGTCAATACTTAAAAATAGAAAAAAGAAAAATCACCCCACAGGTTTATAAAAGCGCCGTCGTCCTCGGCGCCGTTTAGATCCGTTAGAAAAATGATAAAAAAATAATTTTTTTTAAAAGAGCGCCGCGCTTTACCGGCTTCAGTGGAACTCCACGAACTCCTCCAGCGTCTTGGGGATCTGGTCGCGGTACGAGATCTGGTGCCGCCGCACGGCGCGCGCCGCCAGGCACTTGAGGCTCATCTTCATCTGCGTCTTCAGCAGGATCTCCGACACGCCCGTGGTGCTCTTGTCCAGCGGCGTCTTCTTCTGCTTGTTGGTCATGTCGGTGTGCGCGCCGGCCTCCACCAGGCTGATGATGATGGCGTGCAGCGTGAGGAAGTCGCTGATGGGCCGGTTGTACTGCACGATGACGTGCAGCGGCGTGTTGCCCTCGCGGTCCACGGCGTTGGCCTGCGCGCCGCAGTCCAGCAGCAGCTTGGTGACCTGCGCGCTGGGGAAGCTGCACACGTCGTTGGTGTGGAAGTCGTCCACCGGCGTGCTGGAGCTGATGGCGAGGTGCAGCAGCGCCGCGCCCTCGCGGGACCGCGGGTCCAGCCGGACCAGGTCGTAGATGTGCTTGTTGATGCGGGCGCGCGCCGCCTCGCCGCAGCTGGTCTTGGTGGAGATGCAGGTGAGGTACAGGAAGGTGAACACGTTGGACTCGTAGTTGTCCAGCGCCTGCGGCAGCTCGGCCTCGGCCGCCGCGTCCACGCGCGCCATGCCGCGCCGGATCTCCAGCACGCTGCAGCTCAGCACCTGCTCCACGGCGGCGGCCGGCACCGGCTCCTTCAGGTGCACCATCTGGGAGAACACCTGGGCGAAGCGCAGCAGGTCCTTGTGCGTGTTGCGGTTGCCCTTCTGCCGCAGGCGCAGCGCGTGCAGCCACAGCTTGATGCAGCGCTCGAACTCCATGTTGTCGGCGTAGACGGCGCCGCGGTAGATGATGGGGTGCGACACGTCGATGTTGTCGGGGCCCAGGACGCGCTCCCGGATCATCAGGCCCTCCATGTGCAGCGCGTCCCGGTCCGCCCGGATGGCCTCCAGCTCGCGGGGCGTCCGGCACTCCGCGCGGCCGCCGTACGCCTCCACGGCCGGCGGCAGCTCCTTGGCGACGGCGCGCTCCGGGTCGCGGTGCCGCTCCGCCATGGCCAGCTGCAGGTAGTGGTACGTCCTCTGGATGTCGTAGTTCTCGCGGTCGTTGGCGAACGAGGCGCCCAGCAGCTCCAGCGCCTCGATGCGGCCGCGCGCGTCGCAGTCGGCGTGCGCCAGCAGCAGCTCCACCACGGCCGCCTTGCAGCTCTCCGCCGCCACCTTCAGCGGCGTCATGCCGTGCCCGTTGGCCGCCATGCCGGCGCGGCAGCGCACCAGCTCCTTCACGATGTCCAGGTGGCCCGCCTCGGCCGCGAAGTGCAGCGCCGTGGCGCCGCAGTGCGCCTTGGCGTTGGGGTCGGCGCCCCGCGCCAGCAGGAACTGCACCACGTCGGCGTGGCCCTTGTAGGCGGCGATCATCAGGCAGGTGTTGTTGTACTTGTTGGTGATGCGGATGTCGGCGTCGTGCTCCACCAGGTAGCGCACGATGTCCAGCCGCCCGTCGAAGCAGGCGGCGCGCAGCGGCGTGGAGTTGGTGACCGTGGTGTGGTTCACGTTGGCGCGGTGGCTCAGCAGCAGACGCACCACCTGGAAGTGTCCGGCGCCGGCCGCGCACCACAGCGCCGTGGCGCCGTCGATCACGTAGCTGAGGACGGACAGGAGAGAGTCAGGACCTCTGGCTAGCTGACTGACCTCTAACTGACCTCTAGCTGACCTCTAGCTAGCTGACTGACCTCTAGCTAGCTGACTGACCTCTAACTGACATCCTACTGACCTCTGAATCGACCTCTAACTGACCTCAAACTAGCTAACTGACCTCTAGCTAGCTAGCTAGCTAGCTGACCTCTAGCTGACCTCTAGCTGACCTCTGATCAGATGAACCAACAATAACAAGGTAAACTGAGTCACTGCAGGAGACTGAAAACCCCAGCTGTGACATCACAGAGTGGGCGTGGCCAGCTGGACCAACCAGTTCATAGTTTCAGGTCCCAGTAAGAAGAAGAACTGGTTCTGATCTGAGGGTTAAAACGTTGGGATGTTGCAGCTTCAGATTAATAAAACTAAACTCATGATTTATTACAGATTAAGATACAACTTTAATTCATTATTAATTCATCTGAAATGGTTCATTCTGTGTGACTCTAGTACTTCTTTAAATTGAGTTACTGTTTGGATGCAGTGACAGTAGTACTTGTACACAGTGACAGTAGTACTTGTACACAGTGACAGTAGTACTTGTACACAGTGACAGTAGTACTTGTACACAGTGACAGTAGTACTTGTACACAGTGACAGTAGTACTTCTACACAGTGACAGTAGTACTTCTACACAGTGACAGTAGTACTTCTCCACAGTGACAGCAGTACTTCTACACAGTGACAGTAGTACTTCTACACAGTGACAGCAGTACTTCTACACAGTGACAGCAGTACTTCTACACAGTGACAGCAGTACTTCTACACAGTGACAGTAGTACTTCTACACAGTGACAGTAGTACTTCTACACAGTGACAGTAGTACTTCTCCACAGTGACAGTAGTACTTCTACACAGTGACAGTAGTACTTCTACACAGTGACAGTAGTACTTCTACACAGTGACAGTAGTACTTCTACACAGTGACAGTAGTACTTCTACACAGTGACAGTAGTACTTCTACACAGTGACAGCAGTACTTCTACACAGTGACAGCAGTACTTCTACACAGTGACAGCAGTACTTGTACACAGTGACAGCAGTACTTCTACACAGTGACAGTAGTACTTGTACACAGT
Source organism: Myoxocephalus aenaeus (assembly GCA_038501785.1). Lineage (NCBI taxonomy): Eukaryota > Metazoa > Chordata > Actinopteri > Perciformes > Cottidae > Myoxocephalus > Myoxocephalus aenaeus. Next base: position 51,220 of record JBAMJR010000670.1, on the reverse strand, counting down.
GACAGTAGTACTTGTACACAGTGACAGTAGTACTTGTACACAGTGACAGTAGTACTTGTACACAGTGACAGTAGTACTTGTACACAGTGACAGTGGTACTTCTACACAGTGACAGTAGTACTTCTCCACAGTGACAGTGGTACTTCTACACAGTGACAGTAGTACTTCTACACAGTGACAGCAGTACTTCTACACAGTGACAGTAGTACTTCTACACAGTGACAGTAGTACTTCTCCACAGTGACAGCAGTACTTCTCCACAGTGACAGCAGTACTTCTACACAGTGACAGCAGTACTTGTACACAGTGACAGTAGTACTTGTACACAGTGACAGTAGTACTTCTCCACAGTGACAGTAGTACTTCTCCACAGTGACAGCAGTACTTCTCCACAGTGACAGCAGTACTTCTACACAGTGACAGCAGTACTTGTACACAGTGACAGTAGTACTTCTCCACAGTGACAGCAGTACTTCTCCACAGTGACAGCAGTACTTCTCCACAGTGACAGTAGTACTTCTACACAGTGACAGCAGTACTTCTACACAGTGACAGTAGTACTTGTACACAGTGACAGTAGTACTTGTACACAGTGACAGCAGTACTTCTACACAGTGACAGCAGTACTTCTCCACAGTGACAGCAGTACTTCTACACAGTGACAGTAGTACTTGTACACAGTGACAGCGGTACTTGTACACAGTGACAGCAGTACTTCTACACAGTGACAGCAGTACTTCTACACAGTGACAGCAGTACTTCTCCACAGTGACAGTAGTACTTCTACACAGTGACAGTAGTACTTCTACACAGTGACAGTAGTACTCCTCCACAGTGACAGCAGTACTTCTCCACAGTGACAGCAGTACTTCTACACAGTGACAGCAGTACTTCTACACAGTGACAGTAGTACTCCTCCACAGTGACAGTAGTACTTCTACACAGTGACAGTAGTACTTCTACACAGTGACAGTAGTACTTCTACACAGTGACAGTGTACTTCTACACAGTGACAGTAGTACTTCTACACAGTGACAGTAGTACTTGTACACAGTGACAGCAGTACTTCTCCACAGTGACAGCAGTACTTCTACACAGTGACAGCAGTACTTCTCCACAGTGACAGCAGTACTTCTACACAGTGACAGCAGTACTTCTACACAGTGACAGCAGTACTTCTCCACAGTGACAGCAGTACTTCTCCACAGTGACAGCAGTACTTCTACACAGTGACAGCAGTACTTCTACACAGTGACAGTAGTACTTCTACACAGTGACAGCAGTACTTCTCCACAGTGACAGCAGTACTTCTACACAGTGACAGCAGTACTTCTACACAGTGACAGTAGTACTCCTCCACAGTGACAGTAGTACTTCTACACAGTGACAGTAGTACTTCTACACAGTGACAGTAGTACTTCTACACAGTGACAGTGTACTTCTACACAGTGACAGTAGTACTTCTACACAGTGACAGTAGTACTTGTACACAGTGACAGCAGTACTTCTCCACAGTGACAGCAGTACTTCTACACAGTGACAGCAGTACTTCTCCACAGTGACAGCAGTACTTCTACACAGTGACAGCAGTACTTCTACACAGTGACAGCAGTACTTCTCCACAGTGACAGCAGTACTTCTCCACAGTGACAGCAGTACTTCTACACAGTGACAGCAGTACTTCTACACAGTGACAGTAGTACTTCTACACAGTGACAGTGGTACTTCTCCACAGTGACAGCAGTACTTCTACACAGTGACAGCAGTACTTCTACACAGTGACAGTAGTACTTGTACACAGTGACAGCAGTACTTCTACACAGTGACAGCAGTACTTCTCCACAGTGACAGCAGTACTTCTACACAGTGACAGTAGTACTTGTACACAGTGACAGCGGTACTTGTACACAGTGACAGCAGTACTTGTACACAGTGACAGTAGTACTTCTACACAGTGACAGTAGTACTTCTACACAGTGACAGTAGTACTTCTACACAGTGACAGTGGTACTTGTACACAGTAACAGCAGTACTTCTACACAGTGACAGTAGTACTTGTACACAGTGACAGCGGTACTTGTACACAGTGACAGCAGTACTTGTACACAGTGACAGTAGTACTTGTACACAGTGACAGTAGTACTTCTACACAGTGACAGTAGTACTTCTACACAGTGACAGTGGTACTTGTACACAGTAACAGCAGTACTTGTACACAGTGACAGTAGTACTTCTACACAGTGACAGTAGTACTTGTACACAGTGACAGTAGTACTTGTACACAGTGACAGTAGTACTTCTACACAGTGACAGTAGTACTTGTACACAGTAACAGCAGTACTTGTACACAGTGACAGTAGTACTTCTACACAGTGACAGTAGTACTTGTACACAGTGACAGTAGTACTTGTACACAGTGACAGTAGTACTTCTACACAGTGACAGTGGTACTTCTACACAGTGACAGTGGTACTTCTACACAGTGACAGTAGTACTTCTACACAGTGACAGTGGTACTTCTACACAGTGACAGTGGTACTTCTACACAGTGACAGTAGTACTTCTACACAGTGACAGTAGTACTTCTACACAGTGACAGTAGTACTTCTACACAGTGACAGTAGTACTTCTACACAGTGACAGTAGTACTTCTACACAGTGACAGCAGTACTTCTACACAGTGACAGCAGTACTCCTCCACAGTGACAGTAGTACTTCTACACAGTGACAGTAGTACTTCTACACAGTGACAGTAGTACTTGTACACAGTGACAGTAGTACTTGTACACAGTGACAGTAGTACTTGTACACAGCAACAGTGTACTTGTACACAGCAACAGTGTACTTATACACAGTGACAGTACTCCTCCACAGTGACAGTGTACTTATACACAGTGACAGTGTACTTATACACAGTGACAGTGTACTTATACACAGTGACAGTGTACTTATACACAGTGAAGTAGTGACAGTGTACTTCTCCACAGTAACAGTAGTACTTCTCCACAGTGACAGTGTACTTATACACAGTGACAGTGTACTTATACACAGTGACAGTGTACTTATACACAGTGACAGTGTACTTATACACAGTGACAGTGTACTTGTACACAGTGACAGTAGTACTTCTACACAGTGACAGTGTACTTCTACACAGTGACAGTAGTACTTCTACACAGTGACAGTAGTACTTGTACACAGTGACAGTAGTACTTGTACACAGTGACAGTAGTACTTATACACAGTGACAGTGTACTTGTACACAGTGACAGTAGTACTTCTACACAGTGACAGTGTACTTCTACACAGTGACAGTGTACTTCTACACAGTGACAGTAGTACTCCTCCACAGTGACAGTGTACTTATACACAGTGACAGTGTACTTATACACAGTGACAGTGTACTTATACACAGTGACAGTGTACTTCTACACAGTGACAGTAGTACTTATACACAGTGACAGTGTACTTCTACACAGTGACAGTGTACTTATACACAGTGACAGTAGTACTTCTACACAGTGACAGTAGTACTTATACACAGTGACAGTGTACTTCTACACAGTGACAGTGTACTTGTACACAGTGACAGTACTCCTCCACAGTGACAGTAGTACTTGTACACAGTGACAGTGTACTTGTACACAGTGACAGTACTCCTCCACAGTGACGTCACCCCCCTCTCACCCGTCGAACCGCACGGTCCCGGTCTGCTCCGGGTCCACCTGGTAGTGGTCCACCAGCAGCCGCACCACCTTGTCGTGTCCGTTCCGGGCCGCGATGATGAGCGGCGTGGACCTCTGCCCCGCCACCTGGGTCACGTGACCCAGCAGGTAGCGCACCTCGCCCTCGCAGTGGTTGTGCAGCAGCGCGGCCAGGGTCAGGACGCGGCCCTCGCTGGCCGCCTTGTACACGTAGCCGGCCAGGGACTCCATGTGCGCCGCCGGGCGGGGTGCGGCGGCCCCACGCAACGCGGTGCTGCTCGCTGCTGTCGCGCGCGATGTCCACTCGTGCGCGGCGGGGCGCCTCCCATTAAAATGACCAAACCGGCCCCAGTGCACGCGCGAAAGAGGAACGTTGTCCGTAATGGCCCCGTGGAAAGAAAACATACACACAGACGGGAGGGGGGGGGGGGAGTTTTAACGAGCGTCCAGTTTCCTGGGTTCCTGGTTCTGGTGACGTCAGCGGAGCCGGTACGCTGGGTTCTAGGGTCCGGGTGTGTGAAGCTGCTCAAAGGTCGCGTTAGCGAGCCTCCTGCGGCGGTTTCTGTCCGGGAACTCTCCGGCAGACTCTCGGTTTAAAGTCTCCAGCGCACACTTTCACCTTCTGCTAACTAGTCATCTGCCGGAAGTTGCGGTTCGACTTAAAAACACCTCCGAGTGGAACCTTCTCCAGCTCACAAGAGTTCCGCTACCGAGACTTCCGGTTTGCAAAAAAAGAAAAAAAAATTTCACGGTTTGAATAAAAACAAAAATATGAAAAACCAGGAAGATGTTACTAACTTAAGAAATAGAAGAAAATATTAAATAAATAAAACGGGAAAATAACATAGATTTAAAAAACAAACTCACACACTTTCCGCTAACAGCTAACTAGTCATCTGCCGGAAGTTGCGGTTCGACTTCAAAACACCTCCGATTGGAACTTTCTCCAGCTCACGTGAGTTCCGCTTCGGAGACTTCCGGTTTGTTAAAAACCGTTTGTTTCACCGTCTCAATGAAAACAACAACAAAAAGAAAATAGCAAGGTGTTTATAAAAAATTTATTAAGAGAAAAATAACATGAATATGTATTTAAACAGTCGTAAAAATAATTAAAGACAAATAAAAAAAAATTTTAAGAGAGGAGTCAATAGTCTTTCATTAAAAAAGTCCTCTCTCTATTTCTCTATACACACATATATATATACATGTGTGTATATATGTATATACAAATATATATATGATTGGATGAAGTATATTTATGTCAGTTTCGGGGTATTTGTGTCACCTTCCGAGAGAACACACAGAAAAGGAAATGTAATTCTGTCATCAGCTTGAATTCATTTAAACACTTTAAAGATGAGATTAATATTCACTATTTCTGAGTTTACAATATTTATTGTCCACGGTTAATTAATTAATACCATAAATTACAAAAAGTATAACATATGACGATATTATGAATGTTATCAACCTACATTTAATATTTCTAACATTTTGCATTCAGAAATGTGCAAAAGTACAACAGAGTGAATTTATTTCCTCGATTGTGAAGAGGAGTTAAACATAAGAAACCCGTCTGTTCCCAGAGGTCTGACTGAAGGTTGATCTGCACTTTGAGGAGGAGAACATGAACCTTCACAGGATCTTCAATCTCAACATTCAGTGCAAAAACTATGTTCAACCTTGAAGAGTTTCTACCTGAGAGACGATCTGAGATCAGAGTGATGCTCTCTCATGAAACGTGTGCACAGATTACAGGATGAACTGCAGTTTAAATCATCAACAGGATTCTCTTGGTTTCCGTCCCCAGATCAGCTTCACGAGGAAGAGAGACGATGAGGAAGGAGAGCTGGTGAAGGACTCATAGGAGACAGGGAAGGGAGCAGGAGACAGCAGCGGAGTATCTCCACTTTGAGACTGGAAGTCCTCCGACCTGAGAGCAGTTTACTCTTTAAAACACACACACACACACACACACACACACACACACACACACACACACACACACACACACACACACACACACACACACACACACACACATCTGAGATCGATCATGGACAGAGAAACTGTCGTGACATTCAAGTGACATTTATACATCTGATGCACTATGAAGCAGCTTAAAGGCTCCTGTGTGTTTTAAAGAGTGGATTGAAGATGAACTGGTTGATCTGCTGGAGCTGGAGGCCTCTGTGTGTAGGACAGGACCACGTGACGTCACCACCCTGTTCCCGGTGAACTGGTTTTAATGAACTGGTTCATGTCGGCGTAGGAGCGGCCTCTCAGGACCGTGTTGACGAACTAGATACACATTTCAGTCGCTTCTGGGTAGTTCTGTGTTCACTGTCTGTTTCTGTTGTGTTGTCTGTCACTCACCTTGTCTTTCGTGTCGGACTCCGCCCCCCTGGGTGAGGAGGGCGCAACAGAAACAGACAGTGCACACAGAACTACCCAGAAGGTCTGGGTGCAACAGATCCGCTCAGATTAATTTACTAATGTTTCATATTAAAGACTACGGACGTGCATCTCTATCATCATACCGATATTCTCCCTGTGTTCCACATTCATCCAGATTAAACACGACTGTTAACTCATTGTGTTACGATGTGAGTATCACTTCACACAGGAGTTAGTGTGTCTTTGGAAACATTAGGATGGAGCGGCTTGCTGCAGCATTCCTTTAGGATTTCAACAGATTACCGCGAAACGGCATCATCTTCGTCACGAAAATATCACTGGACTAGTGTACGACCGTTATAAAGTGCATACAAATACAACTCACTATTACGCCGAATTAGTGAGGGCCCTGAGCTTATTTCTCTAAACGAGCCGCTCCATCTCAGGGTTCTTCATGTCCAGTCTACTCATAACTTAAACCTTTAGTCCAGTCTACTGCTTAACTTAAACCTTTAGTCCAGTCTACTGCTTAACTTAAACCTTTAGTCCAGTCTACTGCTTAACTTAAACCTTTAGTCCAGTCTACTCCTTAACTTAAGCCTTTAGTCCAGTCTAGTCTGTAATTTAAACCTTTAGTCCAGTCTACTGCTTAATTTAAACCTTTAGTCCAGTCTACTGCTTAACTTAAACCTTTAGTCCAGTCTACTGCTTAATTTAAACCTTTAGTCCAGTCTACTGCTTAATTTAAACCTTTAGTCCAGTCTACTGCTTAACTTAAACCTTTAGTCCAGTCTACTGCTTAACTTAAACCTTATAGTCCAGTCTACTCCTTAACTTAAACCTTTAGTCCAGTCTACTCCTTAACTTAAACCTTTAGTCCAGTCTACTCTGTAACTTAAACCTTTAGTCCAGTCTACTCTGTAACTTAAACCTTTAGTCCAGTCTACTCCGTAACTTAAACCTTCAGTGAGCAATACATTATATAAAAGGCCTTAGAAGTTACTACATCTCTACATTTATACAGTATTGATTTTGACGTTTTACCATTTATACATTCAATATGTTGTCTCCATGTTACTTTATGATCAATCACAACCCATTCATATTTACAGCATCAAGCCCTAGAGCCTCTCACACTCAGCCACCAGGGGGCGCCAGTGAGTCCCTGAGGGCTCAGGGTTCAGGGCTGACGTTGGGATCGGGCCTCCGACTCCACCAGGTGAGGAGCAGCTCTTTGGAACTGCTGTCAACCCGCCGCGCTCAGACTCGTTTGGACTCCGTTCGTTGAGTCACGCATCACCATGTCGGGCGGGAGGAGGCCTGAACTCCGAAGTCGAAGAGGACGATCAGAAAATCTTCTTCAGAAAATATGGAAACATCAAAAAATGTGTTGTGATCATGGACAGAGAAACACACAACTCTCTCGGCTTCGGCTTCGTGACATTCGAGGACCCGTTTAACGCCACAGAGGCGATGGAGGGCCTGAACGACACAGAGATGTTAGGCAACACCATCAAAGTGAGGATGTGAAGTCCTTGAGGGTTTAGTTCTGTCACATCGTAGAGGGTTTGAGTCTCTCAGACATGTTGACCCTTTATGATCCCTTTCCCTAAGTCAGCATTAGATGCTGACTTTGCCTAAGGGAATTACCCACAATTCATAGCAATGTGACGTTAAAGACGATTTCCCAATAGAAGCATGGAGACGTAAAAAAAAAAGTTAAACAAAGAGACACGTGATAAAATACATTTACACTACAACATTACGGATTAAAGATGGAACATAAACACATGAAATCAGAGGAATGCAAGCAGAAAATATATTTATATAATACTTTTTTTACATTCATCAAACATTTCATTTGGACAAAACGAGTAAATATATCATCTAAAATGACTTCTCATCTCGTGAGGAAGACGTTCAAATCAGTGAATAAAAAGTATAAAATAAATACACAATATGTTTTATGTAGTCACGTGATATGTTGCAGCAAAGTGCTGTCATTCATATTCACACCATCAAGCCTGAAGCCTCTCAACTCAACCACTAGAGGGGGTCAGTGAGTCCTGAGGGTTCAGGGTCTGAGTGTTCAGGGTCTCAGGGTTCAGGGTCTGAGGGTTCAGGGTCTGAGTGTTCAGGGTCTGAGGGTTCAGGGTCTGAGGGTTCAGGGTCTGAGGGTTCAGGGTCTGAGAGTTCAGGGTCTGAGAGTTCAGGGTCTGAGGGTTCAGGGTCTGAGAGTTCAGGGTCTGAGAGTTTAGGGTCTGAGAGTTCAGGGTCTGAGGGTTCAGGGTCTGAGGGTTCAGGGTCTGAGAGTTCAGGGTCTGAGGGTTCAGGGTCTGAGGGTTTAGGGTCTGAGAGTTCAGGGTCTGAGAGTTCAGGGTCTGAGGGTTCAGGGTCTGAGAGTTCAGGGTCTGAGAGTTCAGGGTCTGAGAGTTTAGGGTCTGAGAGTTCAGGGTCTGAGGGTTCAGGGTCTGAGGGTTCAGGGTCTGAGAGTTCAGGGTCTGAGGGTTCAGGGTCTGAGGGTTTAGGGTCTGAGAGTTCAGGGTCTGAGAGTTTAGGGTCTGAGAGTTCAGGGTCTGAGGGTTTAGGGTCTGAGAGTTCAGGGTCTGAGAGTTTAGGGTCTGAGAGTTCAGGGTCTGAGGGTTCAGGGTCTGAGGGTTCAGGGTCTGAGAGTTCAGGGTCTGAGAGTTCAGGGTCTGAGGGTTTAGGGTCTGAGGGTTCAGGGTCTGAGGGTTTAGGGTCTGAGAGTTTAGGGTCTGAGAGTTCAGGGTCTGAGGGTTCAGGGTCTGAGGGTTCAGGGTCTGAGAGTTCAGGGTCTGAGGGTTCAGGGTCTGAGAGTTCAGGGTCTGAGGGTTCAGGGTCTGAGGGTTCAGGGTCTGAGAGTTCAGGGTCTGAGGGTTTAGGGTCTGAGAGTTCAGGGTCTGAGGGTTTAGGGTCTGAGAGTTTAGGGTCTGAGAGTTCAGGGTCTGAGGGTTCAGGGTCTGAGAGTTCAGGGTCTGAGAGTTCAGGGTCTGAGGGTTTAGGGTCTGAGGGTTCAGGGTCTGAGGGTTTAGGGTCTGAGAGTTTAGGGTCTGAGAGTTCAGGGTCTGAGGGTTCAGGGTCTGAGGGTTCAGGGTCTGAGAGTTCAGGGTCTGAGGGTTCAGGGTCTGAGGGTTCAGGGTCTGAGAGTTCAGGGTCTGAGGGTTCAGGGTCTGAGGGTTCAGGGTCTGAGAGTTCAGGGTCTGAGGGTTCAGGGTCTGAGGGTTTAGGGTCTGAGAGTTCAGGGTCTGAGAGTTTAGGGTCTGAGAGTTCAGGGTCTGAGGGTTTAGGGTCTGAGAGTTCAGGGTCTGAGAGTTTAGGGTCTGAGAGTTCAGGGTCTGAGGGTTCAGGGTCTGAGGGTTCAGGGTCTGAGAGTTCAGGGTCTGAGAGTTCAGGGTCTGAGGGTTTAGGGTCTGAGGGTTCAGGGTCTGAGGGTTTAGGGTCTGAGAGTTTAGGGTCTGAGGGTTCAGGGTCTGAGGGTTCAGGGTCTGAGAGTTCAGGGTCTGAGAGTTCAGGGTCTGAGGGTTTAGGGTCTGAGGGTTCAGGGTCTGAGGGTTTAGGGTCTGAGAGTTTAGGGTCTGAGAGTTCAGGGTCTGAGGGTTCAGGGTCTGAGGGTTCAGGGTCTGAGAGTTCAGGGTCTGAGGGTTCAGGGTCTGAGGGTTCAGGGTCTGAGAGTTCAGGGTCTGAGGGTTTAGGGTCTGAGAGTTCAGGGTCTGAGAGTTCAGGGTCTGAGGGTTTAGGGTCTGAGGGTTCAGGGTCTGAGGGTTTAGGGTCTGAGAGTTTAGGGTCTGAGAGTTCAGGGTCTGAGGGTTCAGGGTCTGAGGGTTCAGGGTCTGAGAGTTCAGGGTCTGAGAGTTCAGGGTCTGAGGGTTTAGGGTCTGAGGGTTCAGGGTCTGAGGGTTTAGGGTCTGAGAGTTTAGGGTCTGAGAGTTCAGGGTCTGAGGGTTCAGGGTCTGAGGGTTCAGGGTCTGAGAGTTCAGGGTCTGAGGGTTCAGGGTCTGAGGGTTCAGGGTCTGAGAGTTCAGGGTCTGAGGGTTCAGGGTCTGAGAGTTCAGGGTCTGAGAGTTCAGGGTCTCAGAGTTCAGGGTCTGAGGGTTCAGGGTCTGAGGGTTCAGGGTCTGAGGGTTCAGGGTCTGAGAGTTCAGGGTCTGAGAGTTCAGGGTCTGAGGGTTCAGGGTCTGAGAGTTCAGGGTCTGAGAGTTCAGGGTCTGAGGGTTTAGGGTCTGAGGGTTCAGGGTCTCAGAGTTCAGGGTCTGAGGGTTCAGGGTCTGAGGGTTCAGGGTCTGAGGGTTTAGGGTCTGAGGGTTCAGGGTCTGAGGGTTCAGGGTCTGAGGGTTTAGGGTCTGAGGGTTCAGGGTCTGAGGGTTCAGGGTCTGAGAGTTCAGGGTCTGAGGGTTCAGGGTCTGAGAGTTCAGGGTCTGAGAGTTCAGGGTCTGAGGGTTCAGGGTCTGAGGGTTCAGGGTCTGAGAGTTCAGGGTCTGAGGGTTCAGGGTCTGAGGGTTCAGGGTCTGAGAGTTCAGGGTCTGAGAGTTCAGGGTCTGAGGGTTCAGGGTCTGAGGGTTCAGGGTCTGAGGGTTCAGGGTCTGAGGGTTTAGGGTCTGAGGGTTCAGGGTCTCAGAGTTCAGGGTCTGAGGGTTCAGGGTCTGAGGGTTCAGGGTCTGAGGGTTCAGGGTCTGAGAGTTCAGGGTCTGAGGGTTTAGGGTCTGAGGGTTCAGGGTCTCAGAGTTCAGGGTCTGAGGGTTCAGGGTCTGAGGGTTCAGGGTCTGAGGGTTCAGGGTCTGAGAGTTCAGGGTCTGAGGGTTTAGGGTCTGAGGGTTCAGGGTCTCAGAGTTCAGGGTCTGAGGGTTCAGGGTCTGAGGGTTCAGGGTCTGAGGGTTCAGGGTCTTGAACTGTACATTATTGTAGACACAGTACTGCCTCGAGTACCTTATTGCTTTCATAATACGGTACCTGACTTTATAAATGTAATAGTAAGCTGCCTTTCAGCACAAAATAGTTGTAGCCACCAAACGTTGTGTTTCAGTGACAGAGAAAATAGTCCCGTATGTGTACACCGCCATAAACATACGGGACTATGAAACTGACGGCTGAATATATATCTATACGAACAAGTCTATATAAACAAGTCTATACAAACAAGTCTATATAAACAAGTCTATATAAACAAGTCAATATAAACATGTCTATATAAACATGTCTATATAAACAAGTCTATATAAACATGTCTATATAAACAAGTCTATATAAACATGTCTATATAAACAAGTCTATATAAACATGTCTATATAAACATGTCTATATAAACATGTCTATATAAACATGTCTATATAAACAAGTCTATATAAACAAGTCTATATAAACATGTCTATATAAACAAGTCTATATAAACATGTTTATATAAACATGTTTATATAAACATGTCTATATAAACATGTTTATATAAACATGTTTATATAAACATGTCTATATAAACATGTCTATATAAACATGTCTATATAAACATGTCTATATAAACAAGTCTATATAAACAAGTCTATATAAACAAGTCTATATAAACATGTCTATATAAACATGTCTATATAAACATGTCTATATAAACATGTCTATATAAACAAGTCTATATAAACAAGTCTATATAAACATGTCTATATAAACAAGTCTATACAAACAAGTCTATATAAACAAGTCTATATAAACAAGTCAATATAAACATGTCTATATAAACATGTCTATATAAACAAGTCTATATAAACAAGTCTATATAAACATGTCTATATAAACAAGTCTATATAAACATGTCTATATAAACAAGTCTATATAAACAAGTCTATATAAACATGTCTATATAAACATGTCTATATAAACAAGTCTATATAAACAAGTCTATATAAACAAGTCTATATAAACATGTCTATATAAACATGTCTATATAAACAAGTCTATATAAACAAGTCTATATAAACAAGTCTATATAAACATGTCTATATAAACATGTCTATATAAACAAGTCTATATAAACAAGTCTATATAAACATGTCTATATAAACAAGTCTATATAAACAAGTCTATATAAACAAGTCTATATAAACATGTCATATTTAGATATCCAATGGACTATGAAGCAACTTAAAGGCTCCTGTGTGTTTTGAAGAGTGGATTCCAGATGAACTGGTTAATCTCCTGGAGCTGGAGGCCTCCCAGTGTTCCAGATGAACTGGTTTTTAAATGAACTGGTTCATGTTGGCGTAGGAGTGGCCTCTGAGGACCCGTGAAACAAACATTTCGGTGGCTAACCGATGTGAGACAGCACACAGTGTCGTGTTAACCCGTCTCCACAGAGCTGCGATGGAGCTGCATGTGAACCCAGTATGAAGAGTAAACTGGTCTCATGTGGACCTGACGTCAGATAACCACGTGTGACTTAAATATCAGCCTGACAACAAGAGCGTTAAGGATTTATTGACCAGTATATTGAACAGGCATCAACAGAGTCACCTCTGTCCTTCAGTCTACGGGTCCTCGGCGTCTCAACCACAGCCTCACGAACAGGAAGTGCATTTTACAGTTTTATAACACAACACACATCCATGTTAAACTGCAAAAATATAATCTTTCTATTATCTGTTATATATATATATATATATATATATATATATATATATATATATATATATATATATATATATATAAATAAAAGACACACTATGTCCCACAATAACATAGAGACAGAAGTTCACATGATTATTGTATTGTATTGTGTGTGTGTGTGTGTGTGTGTGTGTGTGTGTGTGTGTGTGTGTGTGTGTTGCGGTTCCAGTAATAATTGACGAGGAGGATCTCAGGTGTTGCTCACTAATTACTCGCAGCACTCTCTGATGGAAGCAGAGTTCAGGAAGCGTGTCACTCACATTATTATTCACGTTTCATCTCCATTTGATTAAAACTGCTCTTAACATAATGAACAGCTGCAGAGGAAGAAGAGGTTTAACGTGTTAATGTGAGGATTGAGAACCAAGACATGCATCAACATACATAATATACACACATAACACACACATAACACACATGACACCTATTACCTTTTAGCTGCCACTTTTATCCAAAGCAACTTACAATATGTGCATTCAACCCTGAGGACAAACTCAGAACAACAAGAATCAAGAAAGTACAATTTCGGTGTGACTCCTCTGGTTGTATAGAAGTCTATGCTTCATGTGTTAAAGCTGCATTGTCTCTCCTGACCACCAGGGGGTGACTCCTCTGGTTGTATAGAAGTCTATGCTTCATGTGTTAAAGCTGCATTCTCTCTCCTGACCACCAGGGGGCGACTCCTCTGGTTGTATAGAAGTCTATGCTTCATGTGTTAAAGCTGCATTCTCTCTCCTGACCACCAGGGGGTGACTCCTCTGGTTGTATAGAAGTCTATGCTTCATGTGTTAAAGCTGCATTCTCTCTCCTGACCACCAGGGGGCAACTCCTCTGGTTGTATAGAAGTCTATGCTTCATGTGTTAAAGCTGCATTCTCTCTCCTGACCACCAGGGGGCGACTCCTCTGGTTGTATAGAAGTCTATGCTTCATGTGTTAAAGCTGCATTCTCTCTCCTGACCACTAGGGGGTGACTCCTCTGGTTGTATAGAAGTCTATGCTTCATGTGTTAAAGCTGCATTCTCTCTCCTGACCACCAGGGGGGTGATAATATAAATCGTTATATTCTGTAGATATTCTTCATTTCATTATTCTTCTGTCTATTAGAGTTCAGGTTGTGCGAGGTCAGTTTAACAAATACTTTCTGTGAGAAGTTTCTGTGAGAACAGTCCGGTTGTCGGTTCCTCAAGGTTCCTCAAGGTTCCACGTTCTGCACTCCAACACTCACACCTGTTCATCAGTATGTTGACATTATGGAAGCAGACTGGTCGTTGCACGTTCAGCCCTGTGAGAAAAGATGAGGACGCGATTCTCCTCCTCTTAGAAAGGTTAGAGCCAATAGAAATGTTAGATGTTCATGACGGAAAACCGTGTATTAAAGAGCCGACCTTCCGGCTGTTCGGGGTGTTTTTTGGACGGTCAACCTGCGTGTTGACTGGACGACTCCCTGCTGTCAAGACTGCAGCGCTTGTTACTTTACTTGAGATCAAGGAAAATAAATTAAGAGAACGAGAGAAGTTGTTTGACTAAGTTCTTCCGGACGCTACACCAGGCATCCAATAATTAATGCGCATAACAGGGTGACTCCTCTGGTTGTATAGAAGTCTATGCTTCATGTGTTAAAGCTGCATTCTCTCTCCTGACCACCAGGGGGTGACTCCTCTGGTTGTATAGAAGTCTATGCTTCATGTGTTAAAGCTGCATTCTCTCTCCTGACCACCAGGGGGTGACTGCTCTGGTTGTATAGAAGTATATGCTTCATGTGTTAAAGCTGCATTCTCTCTCCTGACCACCAGGGGGTGACTCCTCTGGTTGTATAGAAGTATATGCTTCATGTGTTAAAGCTGCATTCTCTCTCCTGACCACCAGGGGGTGACTGCTCTGGTTGTATAGAAGTATATGCTTCATGTGTTAAAGCTGCATTCTCTCTCCTGACCACCAGGGGGTGACTCCTCTGGTTGTATAGAAGTCTATGCGTCATGTGTTAAAGCTGCATTCTCTCTCCTGACCACCAGGGGGTGACTGCTCTGGTTGTATAGAAGTATATGCTTCATGTGTTAAAGCTGCATTCTCTCTCCTGACCACCAGGGGGTGACTCCTCTGGTTGTATAGAAGTATATGCTTCATGTGTTAAAGCTGCATTCTCTCTCCTGACCACCAGGGGGTGACTCCTCTGGTTGTATAGAAGTATATGCTTCATGTGTTAAAGCTGCATTCTCTCTCCTGACCACCAGGGGGTGACTCCTCTGGTTGTATAGAAGTCTATGCTTCATGTGTTAAAGCTGCATTCTCTCTCCTGACCACCAGGGGGTGACTCCTCTGGTTGTATAGAAGTCTATATAAATGACTCTACTTCTCTTGATGTATTCCCTCAGTAAACATTGTAAACATGAGTTTATGTCTCAATCTCTAGTTTCAAGTCTTCTTCAATACAGCATGATGTTCATTTAGTAAATTATGGTCATTTAGAGTCAAACAGACCATAAAGCAGGGGACGCTTTAGGGGCGGGGCTACAAGGTGATTGACAGGTCTCTACGTCACTCCTCATTTTAACCCACACACTCATTTTAACCCACACACTCATTTTAACCCACACACTCATTTTAACCCACACACTCGTCTGCTCATCCCAGAAAAACAAGCTCCTTACAAATGGAGCAGCTTTTAAAAGGGAAATAAACAGGCCTTCCAACGTATACAATGACTTGCCAAGAAGCGTTGTCACAGAGAAATAATCTAACAAACACATAACACACGTACCATTAAACTGAATTAAGATGAAATGGAGATGGAGGCAGTGAACATGAGGCTCTAACGAGGCGCTGTAGTCCCGCCCCTCCTCCATTACATCCTCATCTTACTGACCCTGGATCAGCTTCCTGAGTCACAGCCTGCAGACACCATGGTGAGCTGCTGTTCATCTTTGAAGAGTTCTCCTACTTTCTGCCTTTCAAAGCTCATTGTGATGTTTTCTTCCTCCTCTCATCGCAGGCCAAGTTCCTGAGTCAGGACCAGATTAACGGTGAGCCGCTCTCAGCTTAAACGCCTCCAGACACGTGAAGGCTGCTTTAGAAATAACATGTTTTAAAGGAGGAGGAATTCAGCAGCTTTCATGAGACGGCCTACAAAGCAGCTCTGGTTCTGAGGCCCACTTCCTCACCCGACGGGTTCCACACAGAGGTTCTGGGTCTGGACTCATTTAGAGCCTAATGAGGGCCGGGTGGACGAGCTTTACTTATGGATATTAATCTGTGTTCGCTGGGAGATACAGTGATGCGTCAGTTTGATTATGAAACACATTCATGCACGAAGCCCAAAGAACGACTTCTGTGAGGCAGGAGACACACACCCGGACACACCGCCTCCTGCTGATGCTGCTTTGGGGTGGATTGTGTCTCTGTGTAGTCGTTTGTGTCTCTTTGTAGTTGTTTTGTGTCTCTTTGTAGTTGTTTTGTGTCTCTTTGTAGTCGTTTGTGTCTCTTTGTAGTTGTTTTGTGTCTTTTTGTAGTTGTTTTGTGTCTCTTTATAGTAGTTTTGTGTCTTTTTGTAGTTGTTTTGTGTCTCTTTATAGTTGTTTTGTATCTCTTTGTAGTTGTTTTGTGTCTCTTTGTAGTCGTTTGTGTCTCTTTGTAGTTGTTTTGTGTCTCTTTGTAGTTGTTTGTGTCTCTTTGTAGTTGTTTTGTGTCTTTTTGTAGTTGTTTTGTGTCTCTTTATAGTAGTTTTGTGTCTTTTTGTAGTCGTTTGTGTCTCTTTGTGGTTGTTTTGTGTCTTTGTAGTTGTTTTGTGTCTTTTTGTAGTTGTTTTGTGTCTCTTTATAGTAGTTTTGTGTCTTTTTGTAGTTGTTTTGTGTCTCTTTATAGTTGTTTTGTATCTCTTTGTAGTCATTTGTGTCTCTTTGTAGTAGTTTTGTGTCTCTTTGTAGTTGTTTTGTGTCTTTTTGTAGTTGTTTTGTGTCTCTTTATAGTAGTTTTGTGTCTTTTTGTAGTTGTTTTGTGTCTCTTTATAGTTGTTTTGTATCTCTATGTAGTCATTTGTGTCTCTTTGTAGTAGTTTTGTGTCTCTTTGTAGTTGTTTTGTGTCTCTTTATAGTTGTTTTGTGTCTTTTTGTAGTTGTTTTGTGTCTCTTTATAGTAGTTTTGTGTCTTTTTGTAGTTGTTTTGTGTCTCTTTGTAGTTGTTTTGTATCTCTTTATAGTTGTTTTGTGTCTCTTTGTAGTAGTTTTGTGTCTCTTTGTAGTTGTTTTGTGTCTTTTTGTAGTTGTTTGTGTCTCTTTGTTGTTGTTTTGTGTCTCTTTATAGTAGTTTTGTGTCTCTTTGTGGTTGTTTGTATATATTTGTAGTTGTTTGTGTCTCTTTGTGGTTGTTTTGTGTCTCTGTAGTCGTTTTTCATTTCTTTGTGTTTCTTTGTCAGTTTAAAGTGGTTCTCAAACTTGTTTTGTGACGCCCCACGAGGAAGAAAAATGTTCATGCCCCAACAAAATATTAACAAAATGGTCCATGCTGAAATTTCATTGAAATAACTTTGTGTGACTCCTCCATTTGTGCTTTTTCAAACAATAGATTAAAGAAAAGGTAAATCCCTTTCAAGTAAACCAGATTGCTCCATCAGACATAAACTAATAACACGTGCAATCACTTTGTTAGAAAATGCAAATCAAGCTCTATCTGTGCAAAAAATAATAAAGTTATTTAATAAATAATAATTAATTATTTAAAAAAATAAATTACTTTGAGAACCACTGGTTCAAAGCCTCCATGCTTCTCGTGCTGCAGAGTTCAAGGAGTGCTTCTCTCTGTACGACCGGCAGCTGAAGGGGAAGATCGAAGCCCGGGATCTGATCACAGTGATGCGATGCCTGGGGTCCAACCCCACGCCCGCCGAGGTGAAGAGACACCTGCTGAGTCACAGCACAGGTACACCTCAGTCCAACTCACCTGTCTGTATATATATATATATATATATATATATATATGGTCCTATTTCTTTCTCACAGTGGAATAACCTGTTATTATTAATCCTGACTGATTGATTGTTTTTCTGAAGTTGTTTCAGAAAGCAACATCTTAGTTTTCTCGTGTCAGCGCCCTCTAGTGGCGGTTATGACAAGAGCAGATGTTTCTTCCTTCACTTTCCATGTCCACAGACTTCTGAAGCTTTGATTCATATTAAAGAAGCACATGTTTTATCACACAGGGTTTAACATATGTTGAGGAATGGAGTGGCGGCTTCACGAGGTTATGATGAATGTTATCAGCGTCTCTCAGGAGTTAATTATTACAATACCTGTGCAGCATGTTGACGTGAGTGGCAGCAGGTGCATTTCTCTGTATTACGGTCAAAGGTTGCTAGAGCTGCTGACTTCATGGGTTCAGTCCCAGTGAAGAGGGATTTAGATCAAGTCCTCTGCATCTGATTGGAGGTTAAAAAGTGGGCGGGATGTTTGATATTATTGGTTAAAAATTGGTTGAAATAAAAATATTTCTTTGTGTTTGTAAAGTGAACAAAAGAGATGTGATCTAAGAGGGTTTAAAAGAAATGTTTTATTTCATCTTGAGTTCACAGTCATGATAATAGTCCAGTAATAAATATAGTTATATACTTCTAGTCCAGTAATAAATATAGTGATATACTTATAGTCCAGTAATATATATAGTTATAGACTTATAGTCCAGTAATAAATATAGTTATATACTTCTAGTCCAGTAATAAATATAGTGATATACTTATAGTCCAGTAATATATATAGTTATATACTTATAGTCCAGTAATAAATATAGTTATAGACTTATAGTCCAGTAATAAATATAGTTATATACTTATAGTCCAGTAATAAATATAGTTATAGACTTATAGTCCAGTAATAAATATAGTTACATACTTATAGTCCAGTAATAAATATAGTTACATACTTATAGTCCAGTAATAAATATAGTTATAGACTTATAGTCCAGTAATAAATATAGTTACATACTTATAGTCCAGTAATATATAGTGATATACTTATAGTCCAGTAATATATATAGTTATATACTTATAGTCCAGTAATAAATATAGTTATAGACTTATAGTCCAGTAATAAATATAGTTACATACTTATAGTCCAGTAATAAATATAGTTACATACTTATAGTCCAGTAATAAATATAGTTATAGACTTATAGTCCAGTAATAAATATAGTTACATACTTATAGTCCAGTAATATATAGTGATATACTTATAGTCCAGTAATATATATAGTTACATACTTATAGTCCAGTAATAAATATAGTTATAGACTTATAGTCCAGTAATATATATAGTTATATACTTATAGTCCAGTAATAGTTATAGATTATGACGTTATAGTCCAGTAATAAATATAGTTATAGACTTATAGTCCAGTAATAAATATAGTTATAGACTTATAGTCCAGTAATACATATAGTGATATACTTATAGTCCAGTAATAAATATAGACTATGATGTTATAGTCCAGTAATAGTAATAGATTATGACATTATAGTCCAGTAATAAATATAGTTATAGACTTAGTCCAGTAATAAATATAGTTATAGACTTATAGTCCAGTAATAAATATAGTTACATACTTATAGTCCAGTAATAGTTATAGATTATGACGTTATAGTCCAGTAATAAATATAGACTATGACGTTATAGTCCAGTAATAAATATAGACTATGACGTTATAGTCCAGTAATAAATATAGTTATAGACTTAGTCCAGTAATAAATATAGTTATATACTTATAGTCCAGTAATACATATAGTTATATACTTATAGTCCAGTAATAAATACAGTTATATACTTATAGTCCAGTAATATATAATTATAGTCCAGTAATAGTTATAGAGTATGACATTATAGTCCAGTAATAGTTATAGTTATATACTTATAGTCCAGTAATAGTTATAGATTATGACGTTATAGTCCAGTAATATAAATTTATAGTCCAGTAATAGTTATAGTTATATACTTATAGTCCAGTAATAGTTATATACTTATAGTCCAGTAATAGTTATAGACTTATAGTCCAGTAATAGTTATAGATTATGACATTATAGTCCAGTAATAGTTATAGATTATGACATTATAGTCCAGTAATAGTTATATACTTATAGTCCAGTAATAGTTATATACTTATAGTCCAGTGATAGTTATAGATTATGACATTATAGTCCAGTAATAGTTATATACTTATAGTCCAGTAATAGTTATAGACTTATAGTCCAGTAATAGTTATAGACTTATAGTCCAGTAATAGTTATATACTTATAGTCCAGTGATAGTTATAGATTATGACATTATAGTCCAGTAATAGTTATATACTTATAGTCCAGTAATAGTTATATACTTATAGTCCAGTGATAGTTATAGATTATGACATTATAGTCCAGTAATAGTTATATACTTATAGTCCAGTAATAGTTATATACTTATAGTCCAGTAATAGTTATATACTTATAGTCCAGTGATAGTTATAGATTATGACATTATAGTCCAGTAATAGTTATATACTTATAGTCCAGTAATAGTTATAGACTTATAGTCCAGTAATAGTTATAGACTTATAGTCCAGTAATAGTTATAGACTTATAGTCCAGTAATAGTTATAGACTTATAGTCCAGTAATAGTTATAGACTTATAGTCCAGTAATAGTTATATACTTATAGTCCAGTGATAGTTATAGATTATGACATTATAGTCCAGTAATAGTTATATACTTATAGTCCAGTAATAGTTATATACTTATAGTCCAGTAATAGTTATAGACTTATAGTCCAGTAATAGTTATATACTTATAGTCCAGTAATAGTTATAGACTTATAGTCCAGTAATAGTTATATACTTATAGTCCAGTGATAGTTATAGATTATGACATTATAGTCCAGTAATAGTTATATACTTATAGTCCAGTAATAGTTATATACTTATAGTCCAGTAATAGTTATAGACTTATAGTCCAGTAATAGTTATAGACTTATAGTCCAGTAATAGTTATATACTTATAGTCCAGTAATAGTTATATACTTATAGTCCAGTAATAGTTATAGATTATGACATTATAGTCCAGTAATAGTTATATACTTATAGTCCAGTAATAGTTATAGATTATGACATTATAGTCCAGTAATAGTAACAGACTATGACGTTATATAGTCCTTTAACTCCAGATGTGCTCCTGCAGATGTGGGCGGGGCTCTGGACTTCTCCTCCTTCCTGAGCGTCATGCACCGGCAGCTCCAGCAGGAGGCGCCAGAGCAGGAGATCCTGGAGGCCATGAAGATGGCCGACAAGGAGCAGAGGGGCTTCCTCCTCTCCTCCGAGCTGAGGGCCAAGCTCACGGGGCCGGGGGAGCGGCTGACGGAGAGCGAGGGTGAGGGTCCATCCCATAATGTCCTCTTCCTCCTCCTCTTCATCCTATAAGAGAGAGAGGCTGAGGAGAGTGAGGGTCCATCCCATAATGTCCTCTTCCTCCTCCTCTTCATCCTATAAGAGAGAGAGGCTGAGGAGAGTGAGGGTCCATCCCATAATGTCCTCTTCCTCCTCCTCTTCATCCTATAAGAGAGAGAGGCTGAGGAGAGTGAGGGTCCATCCCATAATGTCCTCTTCCTTCTCCTCTTCATCCTATAAGAGAGAGAGGCTGAGGAGAGTGAGGGTCCATCCCATAATGTCCTCTTCCTCCTCCTCTTCATCCTATAAGAGAGAGAGGCTGAGGAGCGGGTGAGGGTCCATCCCATAATGTCCTCTTGCTGATTATTTAAACAATAAATGATCGAGAGGGAAGAAGGAACTTCATTATTTAAGTCTTAATTCATTCAAATGGAGTTGCACAACAATCATTGTAGAAGAATTCTGAAGATTCTTAAAGAAGTTGAATTAAAGATGTTGGTGAGTCTGAAACCACGAGTTACCACGGTGATGAGAGGGGAACTCTTTGCAGGCGGACAGGAAACCAGCTGCTCCCACCGGAAGTTACCTCATAACCATGTTTATGTCTATAAAGGCATTTATTTATTATGAATCAAACTTTTTTATTTCTTATTAATCAAACTCATTGATGATTTTTTTTCCACAGAATAATATTAATATAATATATAAAATAAAAAAATAAAATAAATAAATAAAAAAAAGAATAATAATAAAATTAAATAAATTAAATAAATTAAATAAATTAAATAAATTAAATAAATTAAATAAATTAAATAAATTAAATAAATTAAATAAAATAATTAAAATATACCCATCTCTCGTCTACCTGCAACCCTAAACAATAAACCCTGAAGCACGTTTCTTGGGTTTCTTCTTTCACATTAAGTCATTAAAGATTTTAGGAAACTGGCGATCACGGTAACTGCGGTGTGACCTGAACGCCCCTTCAGACCTTTGATTGACAGCCGTGTCTCTGTTGCCAGTGGACGAGCTGCTGGAGGAGGCGGGCGTTGGAGCTGACGGGCGGGTCCACTGTGAGCGGTTTGCTAGAGCGGTGACTCGCCCTGCGAAGCGCTGACGTCATCATCTTCATCATCTTCCTCATCATCCTCATCCTCAGCAAGTTGGTCAATAAAGTTTGTTCATGAAGAAGAATGAAATCACGTTTCTGTTTTCTCATTTTGTTGTGAAACTAAAAGCATGAAAACAATCTGAGAGCCTTTTGTCTGAAGAACAATGGAGACATGAATCTGAGCCCTGTGGTCTTTGTCCCAGTGTATTTATATATTCTGTGTTTTATTATTGTAAGAACGGAAAGCTTCAAGCTCCTCCACTCAAAGTCTGTTTCTTATGTTTACGTTCCATAAAACGTCCCGAGAGAGGAGTTAGATTCCTAAATGATTGTACACTTTCCTGAACGCTGAGACCCTGGTGGCCAGGAGAGAGAATGCAGCTTCAACACATGAAGCATAGACTTCTATACAACCAGAGGAGTCTCCCCCTGGTGGTCAGGAGAGAGAATGCAGCTTCAACACATGAAGCATAGACTTCTATACAACCAGAGGAGTCACCCCCTGGTGGCCAGGAGAGAGAATGCAGCTTCAACACATGAAGCATAGACTTCTATACAACCAGAGGAGTCACCCTCTGGTGGCCAGGAGAGAGAATGCAGCTTCAACACATGAAGCATAGACTTCTATACAACCAGAGGAGTCGCCCTCTGGTGGTCAGGAGAGAGAATGCAGCTTTAACACATGAAGCATAGACTTCTATACAACCAGAGGAGTCGCCCCCTGGTGGTCAGGAGAGAGAATGCAGCTTTAACACATGAAGCATAGACTTCTATACAACCAGAGGAGTCGCCCCCTGGTGGCCAGGAGAGAGAATGCAGCTTCAACACATGAAGCATAGACTTCTATACAACCAGAGGAGTTACCCCCTGGTGGTCAGGAGAGAGAATGCAGCTTTAACACATGAAGCATAGACTTCTATACAACCAGAGGAGTCACCCTAACCCTAACCCTAACCCCTAACCCTAACCCTAACCCTAACCCTAACCCTGGTCGCTAGATGCTAACACGTGGTCGTGAGATGCTAACACGTGGTTGTGAGATGCTAACACGTGGTCGTGAGATGCTATTACGTGGTCGTGAGATGCTAACACATGGACGCTAACACGTGGTCGTTAGATGCTAACACGTGGTCGTGAGATGCTAACACGTGGTCGTGAAACGCTAACACAAGTTCGTGAGACGCTAACGCGTGGTCGTGAGATGCTAACACGTGGACGCTAACACGTGGTCGTGAGACGCTAACACGTGGTCGTGAGATACTAACACGTGGTCGTTAGATGCTAACACATGGACGCTAACACATGGTCGTTAGATGCTAATATGTGGTCGTTAGATGCTAACATGTGGTAGTTAGATAATAACACGTGGTCGTGAGAAGCTAACACGTGGTCGTGAGATGTTAACACGTGGTCATGAAACGCTAAGACGTGGTCATGAAACGCTAAGACGTGGTCATGAGATGCTAATACTTGGTCGTTAGATGCTAACACGTAGTCGCTAACACGTGGTCGTGAGACGCTAACACGTGGTCGTGAGACGCTAACACGTGGTCGTGAGATGCTAACACGTGGTCGTGAGGCGCTAACACGTGGTCGTGAGATGCTAACGCGTGGTCGTGAGATGCTAACACATGGACGCTAACACGTGGTCGTTAGATGCTAACACGTGGTCGTGAGATGCTAACGCGTGGTCGTGAGACGCTAACACGTGGTCGTGAGACGCTATTACATGGTCGTGAGATGCTAACACATGGACGCTAACACGTGGTCGTTAGATGCTAACACGTGGTCGTGAGATGCTAACGCGTGGTCGTGAGACGCTAACACGTGGTCTTGAGACGCTATTACGTGGTCGTGAGATGCTAACACATGGACGCTAACACGTGGTCGCTAGATGCTAACACATGGACGCTAACACGTGGTCGTTAGATGCTAACACGTGGTCGTGAGACGCTAACGTGTGGACGCTAACACGTGGTCGTGAGACGCTAACACGTGGTCGTGAGACGCTAACACGTGGTCGTGAGACGCTAAAACGTGGTCGTGAGATGCTAACACGTGGTCGTGAGATGCTAACACGTGGTCGTGAAACGCTAACACAAGTTTGTGAGACGCTAACGCGTGGTCGTTAGATGCTAACACGTGGTCGTGAAACGCTAACACGTGGTCGTTAGACGCTAACACGTGGTCGTTAGATGCTAACACGTGGTCGTTAGATGCTAACACGTGGTTGTGAGAAGCTAACACGTGGTTGTGAGATGTTAACACGTGGTCGTGAAACGCTAACACGAGTTCGTGAGACGCTAACACGTGGTCATGAGATGCTAACACGTGGTCATGAGACGCTAACACGTGGTTGTGAGACGCTAACACGTGGTTGTGAGATGTTAACACGTGGTCGTGAAACGCTAACACGAGTTCGTGAGACGCTAACACGTGGTCATGAGATGCTAACACGTGGTCATGAGACGCTAACACGTGGTTGTGAGACGCTAACACGTGGTTGTGAGATGTTAACACGTGGTCGTGAAACGCTAACACGAGTTCGTGAGACGCTAACGCGTGGTCGTGAGATGCTTACACATGGACGTGAGATGCTAACACGTGGACGCTAACACGTGGTCGTGATACGCTAACACGTGGTCGTGAGATACTAACACGTGGTCGTTAGATGCTAACACGTGGACGCTAACACATGGTCGTTAGATGCTAACATATGGTCGTTAGATAATAACACGTGGTCGTGAGATGCTAACACGTGGTCGTGAGATGCAAACACGTGGTCGTGAGACGCTAATACGTGGTCGTGAGACGCTCATATGTGGTTGTGAGACGCTAACATGTGGACGCTAACACGTGGTCGTGAGACGCTAACACGTGGTCGTGAGACGCTAAGACGTGGTCGTGAGATGCTAACACATGGTCGTTAGATGCTAACACATGGTCGTTAGATGCTAACACGTGGTCATGAGACTACTGTAAGGAGTGAGGTGTGAGCTGTGAGGAGTGAGGAGTGAGCTGTGAGCTGTGAGCTGTGAGCTGTGATAATCGTTATATTATTTAAATAATATTTAAAGGGATCCTGAACTGATCTTCATAGGGTTTGTAAACACTATGAAGATCAGTTGTATAGACTTCTGGTTGTATATACTTCTATACAACCAGAGGAGTCTCCCCCTGGTGGTCAGGAGAGAGAATGCAGCTTTAACACATGAAGCATAGACTTCTATACAACCAGAGGAGTCACCCCCTGGTGGTCAGGAGAGAGAATGCAGCTTTAACACATGAAGCATAGACTTCTATACAACCAGAGGAGTCACCCCCTGGTGGTCAGGAGAGAGAATGCAGCTTTAACACATGAAGCATAGACTTCTATACAATCAGAGGAGTCTCCCCCTGGTGGTCAAGAGAGAGAATGCAGCTTTAACACATGAAGCATAGACTTCTATACAACCAGAGGAGTCACCCCCTGGTGGTCAGGAGAGAGAATGCAGCTTTAACACATGAAGCATAGACTTCTATACAACCAGAGGAGTCGGCCCCTGGTGGTCAGGAGAGAGAATGCAGCTTTAACACATGAAGCATAGACTTCTATACAACCAGAGGAGTCACCCCCTGGTGGTCAGGAGAGAGAATGCAGCTTTAACACATGAAGCATAGACTTCTATACAACCAGAGGAGTCACCCCCTGGTGGTCAGGAGAGAGAATGCAGCTTTAACACATGAAGCATAGACTTCTATACAACCAGAGGAGTCTCCCCCTGGTGGTCAGGAGAGAGAATGCAGCTTCAAGGCTTCCCTTCACAGAACCAGATGTTGCCGCCTGGTATCAACACTTAAATATGACTTTCCTTCCTCATACATGTTTCCTCTCACAGAATCAGACGCCAACATTATCGCTGCAGATCTGTGGTGAGTTTTTTTATTTGAAAATAAACAAAATATGACTCATGACTGAGTATTTCTTTGAAGAGGGTCAATTAAATGATGTTTTGAAGCATTTAGCTGGAGCACATTTAATAAATGCTCCTCAGAGGAGATCATTCCACACCCTCAGGCCTGCTGCTGTTCATCAGAACATCATTCTGGAACATGTTATGAAGGGGAAGATTCATTCCACCGTACAGCAAGCCTGTCGCTTCCTGTCAGCGAAGCTCCGCACGCGGGAACTCCATCAGCCGAGGTCTGGACTCTGCAGCGGACACAAAGGACTGGAACCTTCCTCCTGAACCCACAGCGACGTCTCCTGCGGTGCTGTTTAATCTGCTCATGGATTTATGAATACATATCTGTCTGTGGAGACAGTCGATGAGTTCCCTCATCGCTCTGAACGTCGTGCTAGCAGCTAGCTGTCGCCTCGCGCTGCCTCCAACATCCTCAGCCTGATTACCCTTCACCAGACCGGAGCCGGTCCAGGAGCCGGTCCAGAAGCCGGTCCAGGAGCCGGTCCAGGAGCCGGTCCAAGAGCCGGTCCACGAACCGGTCCAGGAACCGGTCCAGGAGCCGGTCCAGGAGCCGGTCCAGGAGCCGGTCCAGAAGCCGGTCCAGGAGCCGGTCCAGGAGCCGGTCCAAGAGCCGGTCCAGGAGCCGGTCCAGGAGCCGGTCCAGGAGCCGCCAACAGACTGCTTCAAATAAACACCTTCATCTGATTCAAGAGATAAAACACAACAACACCAGTTTGGTTCAATGCAACAAATTCAGATAATCGGATGTAAAGAAATGTCCAGGGCCTCAGATCCAAAATGATTCCTCCATTAAAGTAGAACATCATCTCTGTGGCAACTAACTGTCATGATGGACACTCATTTTTAGCCCCAAGCCACCCAGCGGCTCTTTTTCTAAACAAAACCGAACTTAAACTTAATTATCTCCACAACCACAGGGTGGATTAACTTCATTTAAATGCTACAATACCATAAGTAAGGTTTAACTAAAGCCTTGATAAGTAGCCCTTACAGTGGAGTTCACTAACAGACACACCCCGTAACCCTGCGGGCTTGTGGGAGTCTGACAAAGCAACACATCCTTCATAACCCTATATTATACCTGTAAAGTCGCAAAACGGCCGCAGTCTTTTTGTCTGTTTCTGGCGCACGTTCATGAGTCCTGAAGCCTCCCTGGTCCGCGTCATCCAGCACATGCAGAAGCTGCTGAACACTTCAATACCCAGCATGCCTGAACCAGACACTGTTTTGCCATAAAATAAGTAACTTTTCCATTTTTGAACCGAACAACACAGTTCTTTGACTGAAACTCCTTCCTAACATGCCAATGCTTTGTTTTATTGAGATTTATCTGATGCTTTAGGTCCTAATCTTTCCATAAAGCTGTCTTATGAGTATGTGGGCTGTTGTTAAGGTCCTGAACCAAACAGTTTGAACAACTCAGGGACCGCTGGAGGAGGCATGTTTGGAGAATCTGGCTCATATCATGCTGGATGTTCATAGTTATGATCAAAATATGTTATAAAAGGGATTTTCTTTTTAAATTAAAAAAAAAATTCGCAAAAGATTTCTGAAAAAAAAAAAGTATTCAAACTCATTTGGGGTTCATACGACTACTGGAACACGGGGACAAGAGGTGCAGAAGGCTTTCAGGTCAACACACTTCAACATATCGTACGTTGTTTGTTGGTCATGCTCTGTTGCATGAAGGGGGAGGAGCTTAAAGATGATCCACCTTCACTCAAAGTGTTGTGAGGGTTGTGGTTCTGCCTCAGTGACTCGTATGACATCATTACAGCCAGTGACTCGTATGACATCATAACTGAGTAGTTTAGTTATCTAAACCTAACTAGTAGTTTAGTTATCTAAACCTAACTAGTAGTTTAGTTGTCTAAACCTAACTAGTAGTTTAGTTGATTAAACCTAACTAGTAGTTTAGTTGATTAAACCTAACTAGTAGTTTAGTTGTTTAAACCTAACTAGTAGTTTAGTTGTTTAAACCTAACTAGGACAGTGATCTGTGCTTGTGACAGAAAACATGAACTCAACCTTTAAAATGTCTTTAAACAACTAAACTACTCAGTTTGGTTTAACTAAACTACTCAGTTCGGTTTAAACATCTTTACAGAACATGACAGACGCTCTGCTGCCATCAGAGACATTCTTCTCCTCTAATAATAATAATATAATAATCACCTTGTTATGTTTCCAGCTCAGACTCAGATTGCAGCTGGCATGTAAACACCAGAGTTCATGTCGGTAAATCCGAGTCCCTGAACGCATCACAGGTCCCGTAAACACAGACTGAACAGAGACAACGCAACACCAGCTCAATACTTTATTCTCCAAACATAGTTTTTTAAAGTTTGCTTTGGCTTTTTTATGTTTTTACAATACATTGATTTACTCAAGTTCAAACATTTTACACACAGCCACAAAACACGTCGATAATAATCCACAGGTTGAAGAGGCAGAAGCGGACTGAGAACATGACGTCACGGAGAAAACTCTAGAGAACCATTTATAGTAGAGAAAGAAAGTCTGCCTCCCAAAACCAAAAGAACAGCGTCAGCGTCCCTGTGCCGGGACGTCCCAGACGGAGAAGAAGCGGGAAACGCAGCCGGAAGGTTTTACGCACAGATGCGCAGTTTACGCACAGAGTTTATTTCTCTCCTTTTACGTTTCACATCTTTAAATTGTTACGGAGATCTATAGAATCCCTTTGATGCAAAGTCAACATAACATGTAACACGTAGCTGTGCTGCCGGGTCCCTGCTGGTGGGCTGAAGAGGAGAAACGCGTCACGACACGTGAGCTGTGAGGAACATTTAGTCTGTGCGTAAAGAGGACTCTTCTCTCTGGACTCTTAGTCTGGAGCCGAGTCCTGCAGCGCGTCCGCGTCGCCCTGACCCTGACCCTGACCCTGACCCTGACCCTGGTCCTGGTCCTGGTCCTGGTCCTGGTCCTGGTCCTGGTCCTGGTCCGTGAGCACCGACAGTCCGCAGTTGTCGGTCTCCACGGTGTTCAGCGGGATGACGACGTGCGTGTCGTCCGGCTCCGCGCGCACGGTCCCGGAGAAGGGCCTCAGGGGGCAGCTGGCGGCGCCTCCCGGGGAGGAGATCCTCCAGAACAGGTCCTTGATCTTCTGGCGGAACTCGCGGCGCAGGAGGCAGTACAGCACCGGGTTCAGGCAGCTGTTGGTGTGCGCCAGGCACACGGTCACCGGGTGCACGTACGTGTGCACCATGTAGTAGGCCCGGTCCCACTGCACCACGTTGAACTTCACCAGCACGCCCCACAGGGTGATGGCGTGGTTGGGCATCCAGCAGAGGAAGAAGGACAGGACCACGATGGTGACGGAGCGCGTCACGCGGGACCTGCGCTTCACCTGCTCGTTGTTGTTCATGCTGCGCAGGCGCACGAAGCGCAGCAGCAGCAGGTAGCACACCGAGACCACCAGCATGGGGACCACGAAGGCCAGCAGGATCTTCTGCAGGTGGTACAGCGCCAGCCACGACTGGCCGTCCGGGAAGCCGAGCAGGCACAGCCGCTCCCCGGCCACGCTGCGCACCGTGGAGAACACGGCCGTGGGCAGCGAGGCCGCCGTGGCCGAGACCCACAGCCCCGCGACCACCCAGCGCACCGGGCAGCGCCGGGTCCGGGTCCGGTCCTTCAGCGCCGAGGCCACGGCCCAGTAGCGCGTGACGCTCATGGCGGTGAGGAAGAAGACGCTGGCGTACATGTTCATCACCGTCACGGACAGCACGATCCGGCACATGGCGTCCCCGAAGGGCCAGCTGAAGTCCAGCGCCGTGTCCGCGGCCCAGAACGGCAGCGTCAGCACGAACTGGAAGTCCGTGACGGCCAGGTTGAGGATGAAGAGGCTGATGCTGGAGCGCTTCCGGCGGCCGCGGCGCGTCTTCATCAGGAAGAAGACCAGCAGGTTCCCGACCAGCCCGGCGGCGCAGACCAGCGAGTACACGACGGAAATGAGGACCCGCAGGCCCGGAGACCCGTCCGCCGGCAGGTCCATGTCCTCCAGGCTGCCGAACCGGTCCTGGTCCGCCGTGGACCGGTTCCACGAGGACGTGGAGTTGTAGACCCGCAGCTCCGCCATGGTTCCGGTCCCACGCTGGACCCGCTGGACCCGGGAGGAGGGGAGCTCATGTGTGTGTGTGTGTGTGTGTGTGTGTGTGTGTGTGTGTGTGTGTGTGTGTGTGTGTGTGTGTGTGTGTGTGTGTCCTCTCTGCTCTGGACTCACAGCAGCTTCTTCCTCCGTCACCTGTTTCTGTTCACTGCTGAGCTCCGGGCGCGCGCAGCTCACTTTATGTTCTGCTGGTGCACGGGGAGGCGCGTGACCGACGGGGAGGCGCGTGACCGACGGGGTGGTGGGGGATCTGGTCTCACAGGCAGGAGACTCTCAGTTTATTCTCACCTCATGTGTTCGAGTCTCTTCTTCCAGCTGCTTATTAATACAGATGATTGTGCTGTGGACACGTGTCTCCCAGTACTCCCAGTAAAGGACACGTGTCTCCCAGTACTCCCAGTAAAGGACACGTGTCTCCCAGTACTCCCAGTAAAGGACATGTGTCTCCCAGTACTCCCAGTAAAGGACATGTGTCTCCCAGTACTCCCAGTAAAGGACATGTGTCTCCCAGTACTCCCAGTAAAGGACATGTGTCTCCCAGTACTCCCAGTAAAGGACATGTGTCTCCCAGTACTCCCAGTAAAGGACATGTGTCTCCCAGTACTCCCAGTAAAGGACACGTGTCTCCCAGTACTTCCAGTAAAGGACATGTGTCTCCCAGTGGAGGACACGTGTCTCCCAGTACTCCCAGTAAAGGACATGTGTCTCCCAGTACTCCCAGTAAAGGACATGTGTCTCCCTAAAGGACATGTCTCCCAGTAAAGGACACGTGTCTCCCAGTACTCCCAGTAAAGGACACGTGTCTCCCAGTACTCCCAGTAAAGGACACGTGTCTCCCAGTACTCCCAGTAAAGGACACGTGTCTCCCAGTACTCCCAGTAAAGGACACGTGTCTCCCAGTACTACCAGTAAAGGACATGTGTCTCCCAGTACTCCCAGTAAAGGACATGTGTCTCCCAGTACTCCCAGTAAAGGACATGTGTCTCCCAGTACTCCCAGTAAAGGACACGTGTCTCCCAGTACTTCCAGTAAAGGACATGTGTCTCCCAGTGGAGGACACGTGTCTCCCAGTACTCCCAGTAAAGGACATGTGTCTCCCAGTACTCCCAGTAAAGGACATGTGTCTCCCTAAAGGACATGTCTCCCAGTAAAGGACACGTGTCTCCCAGTACTCCCAGTAAAGGACATGTGTCTCCCAGTACTCCCAGTAAAGGACATGTGTCTCCCTAAAGGACATGTGTCTCCCAGTAAAGGACACGTGTCTCCCAGTACTCCCAGTAAAGGACATGTGTCTCCCAGTACTCCCAGTAAAGGACATGTGTCTCCCAGTAAAGGACATGTGTCTCCCAGTACTCCCAGTAAAGGACATGTCTCCCAGTACTCCCAGTAAAGGACACACACCTTGAGGAGTTCCTCGTGTTAGTCCCAACATTAAAACCTCTACATCCCATAATCTGTCCCACACAAACAAACAGTAACTTTAAACAGATAATAATAATAATCATCATAATAATCATAATACTCATAATAATCGTAATAATCATCATAATAATAATCATTATACTCATAATAATCATAATAATCATAATAATCATCATAATAATCATAAAAATCATAATAATCATCATAATAATAATCATTATACTCATAATAATAATAATCATCATAATAATAATCATTATAATCATTATACTCATAATAATCATAATAATCATAATAATCATAATCATAATCATAATAATCATAATACTCATAATAATAATCATAAAAATCATCATAATAATCATAATAATAATAATCATATTTCCATCACTTCAAACTGAGGAATAATTGCCAGCCTCCTCGGTGACGTTAATCCTCTCAGGATTATGAACCGGTCCTCAGGATTATGGGATGTGATGTATGAAGTGAAGGATTTACATAAGGAGGAGAATGAAGGGATGTGACCTCATTTCCATGTTTTAAAGAGATGTGTTCACGTTCCTTTGTTCATGTTTCACCTCCTTTATGATAATAAACATATTCCAGCTCGTTATTCTCAGGTCGCTCATTTCATCCTTTTTACCTTCTACCTCTGGGCTGAGAACTGAGAACCTGCAGGAGCCAGAGGTACAGGTACAGGTACACGTTCATGTAGAGGTACAGGTAAAGGTAAAGGTACAGGTAAGGTAAAGGTACAGGTTTAGGTACAAGTACAGGTACAGGTACAGGTTCAGGTTCATGTACAGGTACAGGTTCATGTACAGGTAAGGTACAGGTACATGTAAAGGTACAGGTAAGGTACAGGTACATGTAAAGGTACAGGTTCATGTACAGGTACAGGTAAGGTACAGGTTCATGTAAAGGTACAGGTTCATGTAAAGATACAGGTAAGGTAAAGGTACAGGTAAAGGTACAGGTACAGGTAAGGTAAAGGTACAGGTAAAGGTACAGGTACAGGTTCAGGTTAGGTACAGGTAAAGGTACAGGTTCAGGTAAAGGGACAGGTAAGGTAAAGGTACAGGTACAGGTAAAGGTTCAGGTAAAGGTTCAGGTTAGGTACAGGTAAAGGTTCAGGTTAGGTACAGGTAAAGGTACAGGTAAAGGTTCAGGTTAGGTACAGGTAAAGGTAAAGGTACAGGTACAGGTAAAGGTTCAGGTTAGGTAAAGGTACAGGTAAAGGTACAGGTACAGGTAAAGGTTCAGGTTAGGTAAAGGTACAGGTAAAGGTACAGGTACAGGTAAGGTAAATGTATGTTTGTGGTGGTACACGTTTACAGGAGTTTCCTCCAGATTCTTTATTAAAGTAATAAAGTGATAAAACAATAAAGTGGCAGCGAGCGTCATGTGACTACGAGTGTAAAGAAGGGATTGATCAAAGTTCACTAACCGGCAACACTGGGAAGGAAGGAAGGAAGGAAGGAAAGAAGGAGGGAGGAAGGAAGGAAGGAAGGAAGGAAGGAGGAGGAAAAGGGGGAAGGAAGGAAGGAAGGAAGGAAGGAAGGAAGGAAGGAAGGAAGGAGGGGGACAGACTGTCAGACCTGCTGCAGTAAAATGAGAGGTTTTCTAAAGGGACCCTGGTGCTCAGAGACACTACCTCTTTAGTCCACAGGGGGCGCCAGAACCAACACTACCTCTTTAGTCCACAGGGGGCACCAGAACCAACACTACCTCTTTAGTCCACAGGGGGCGCTAGAACCAACACTACCTCTTTAGTCCACAAGGGGCACCAGAACCAACACTACCTCTTTAGTTCACAGGGGACACCAGAACCAACACTACTACTTTAGTCCACAGGGGGCACCAGAACCAACACTACCTCTTTAGTCCACAGGGCCAGAACCAACACTACCTCTTTAGTCCACAGGGGGCAGGAGACAGGAGGTAGGAGGTAGGAGGTAGGAGATAGGAGGTAGGAGACAGGAGACAGGAGATAGGAGATAGGAGGTAGGAGACAGGAGACAGGAGGTAGGAGGTAGGAGACAGGAGACGGGAGATAGGAGGTAGGAGACAGGAGATAGGAGACAGGAGACAGGACTGGCTGCAGTCATGATCATGAGACTTGAGGTGAGGAAGCACAGCGGCTGCAGGAGGAAGGAGAGTTAGTGATGTCATTGAAGAGACTACAATGTATCCAGAAGGATCCTTCCTCATCTTCCTCATCATCAAACATCACATATCTAACCTGCAGACGTTTCGTCCTCAGATGACGGTTCTCCGTTCTCCTTGATGTTATTCATACTTGTAATATTTATGTATTTCAGGCTCTCTGTTCTCCTGCCAGAAGCTCGCTGGCTGCTTCTCGTGTTTGAACTGGAGCTTCAGGCAGAGATCAGAGTCTGACGGTTCTCTTGAATCAGGTCCAGAGGATCCCTGTGCCTCCATCGGGCTGATCCAGGATCAGAACCGCCGTGTTCTGCTCTCGTCTCCTGGTTCCATGTGACGTGAGCACGTTTCCCCGCTGTGGGACTCATAGAGGTTCCCCTGCTCTCACAGAGGTTCCTCTGCTCTCATAGAGGTTCCTCTGCTCTCACAGAGGTTCCTCTGCTCTCACAAGGTTCCTCTGGTCTCATAGAGGTTCCTCTGCTCTCATAGAGGTTCCTCTGCTCTCATAGAGGTTCCTCTGCTCTCACAAGGTTCCTCTGGTCTCATAGAGGTTCCTCTGCTCTCATAGAGGTTCCTCGGCTCTCACAGAGGTTCCTCTGCTCTCATAGAGGTTCCTCTGCTCTCATGAGGTTCCTCTGCTCTCACAGAGGTTCCTCTGCTCTCACAAGGTTCCTCTGCTCTCATAGAGGTTCCTCTGCTCTCACAAGGTTCCTCTGCGCTCATGAGGTTCCTCTGCTCCTCTCTCCGGGTCATGTGACTGAACACGTACTCCTTCCTGTCCGGGTCATGTGACTGAACACGTACTCCTTCCTGTCCGGGTTATGTGACTGAACACTCACTCTTTACTGGCCTTTCAGAACGTTCCAGAACGCAGATCAATGATGTCATCGGTGCTGCTGGTGGAGAACCCGGAGAACCCGGAGAACCCGGATTCTCATCACTGGTCCACATGTCTCCATCATGCTGGTTGGTGGATTTGGAGCTGGTCACGGTGAAGCGTTGCGTAACAGAGAGCCGTGACCCGGGGCGTTGAAGGAGATTCAGTGGAGGTTAGGGTTCCTCTGTGGAAGGGTTAGGGTTCCTCTGTGGAAGGGTTAGGGTTCCTCTGGAAGAACATCAAGGCCTCTGCATGTTGTCCTGCAGACACAGCGCCAGGTTATGAATTATCTTTCTGAGCCCAGCTGTTCACTGCATTCCAGAGAGCAGGTGGAGGATATCTGAATATATACATCTTTTTATTCTTTTTCTTTCTTTTTTGAGTTTATATATATTTAGAACGTGGAACGTCACCTCGCTAGCAGGGAAAGAGCCGGAGCTGGTGCGGGAGGTGGAGCGGTACCAGCTATATATAGTTGGGCTCACCTCCACGCACAGCACGGGCTCTGGAACCAAGCTCCTGGAGAAGGGTTGGACTTTGTCCTTTTCTGGAGTTGCCCAGGGTGAGAGGCGCCGGGCGGGAGTGGGGATACTCACGAGCCCCCGGCTGAGCGCCGCTATGTTGGAGTTTTCCCCGGAGAACGAGAGGGTCGCCTCCCTGCGCCTACGGGTTGGGGGAGTAAGGCTCTGACTGTTGTTTGCGCTTATGCACCGAACAGCATTTCAGAGTATCCGGCCTTCTTGGAGTCGGTGGGAGGGGTCCTGGAAAGGGCGCCGCCTGCCGACTCCATAGTTCTCCTGGGAGACTTCAACGCTCACGTGGGCAATGACAGAGAAAGTGTACTTGGCACCTTAGGCCGGAGATCAATGATCGACTTTGTAATCGTCTCATCTGATCTGCGGCCGTATGTCTTGGACACTCGGGTGAAGAGAAGAGCAGAGCTGTCAACTGATCACCACCTGGTGGTGAGTTGGATCAGATGGCGGGGGAGTCGGCTAGAAAGACCTGGCAAGCCCAAACGTGTAGTGAGGGTGAACTGGGAACGTCTGGCAGAGGATCCTGTCCGGGAGGTCTTCAACTCCCACCTCCGGAAGAGCCTCTCACAGATCCCGAGGGAGGCTGGGGACATGGAATCCGAGTGGACCATGTTCAAAGCCTCTATTGTGGCCGCTAGGAGCTGTGGTCGGAAGCAATGTTCCCTCTAATTTTTTGATGAGTTTCCTCTGTAGGGCTCAGCCTTAGAGATAGAGTAAGGAGCTCGGACATCAGGAGGAGCTTGGAGTCGAGTCGCTGCTCCTTCGTGTCGAAAGGAGTCAGCTGAGGTGTTCAGCATCTAGTCAGGATGCCTCCTGGACGCCTCCCATTAGAGGTTTTCCAGGCACGTCCAACTGGTAGGAGACCCCGGGGAAGACCCAGGACACGCTGGAGGGATTATATCTCCCGGCTGGCCTTGGAACGCCTCGGGGTCCCAGAATGAGCTGGAAAGTGTTGCGGGTGAGAGGGAAGTCTGGGTCGGCCTGCTGGACCTGCTGCCACCACGACCCGACCGGATAAGAGGATGATAATGGATGGATGGATGGATATATTTAGAATGATATATATATATATATATATATATATATACCCCAAAAAATATATTTATATATATATATATATTTGTTCTTTTTTTGGAGTTTATATATATAAATATATATATATATATATATATATATATATATTATTTGTTAAGAATTATATATATATATAATCTATTAAAATCTTTTATGTTTTTATTCATCATAATATATTATTATATTATTAATTATATAGATACAAATTGTTTTATATATAAATAAATTTATATATATTATATTTTTGGAGTTTATATATATATATATTTTTTTTTCTTCATTTTTGAGTTTATATATATATATATATATATATATATATATATATATATATATATATATATATATATATATACCATTTTAAATAGACAAAGAAAATATATTTATGGACCCGTACTCCGCTACAGGAGACATGGAGATAGCAGAGCCGGGGATCAAACCGCCGATCCTCTGATTGAAGGACGACCCTGCTCTCCACTGAGTCACAGCCGCCGTCCAGCTGCAGCGAGGTGCTGAACAGAGGCCGGTACTGATCCGATTACATGGCAGTGATGACAGGACGTCCTCCATCAGTGTGTGTGGAGCAGAGAGGGAACCGGCCTCTGAGGGAGTAGAGCCCTGCTGGACCTGGAGGGTGAGGAGTGAGGAGTGAGGTGTGAGGAGTGAGATGTGAGGAGTGAGGTGTGAGGAGTGAGGAGTGAGGAGTGAGGAGTGAGGTGTGAGGTGTGAGGTGTGAGGTGTGAGGTGTGAGGTGTGAGGTGTGAGGAGTGAGATGTGAGTAGTGAGGAGTGAGGTGTGATGATTGAGGTGTGAGGAGTGAGGAGTGAGATGTGAGGAGTGAGATGTGAGGTGTGAGGAGTGAGGTGTGAGGAGTGAGGTGTGAGGTGTGAGTAGTGAGGAGTGAGGTGTGATGATTGAGGTGTGAGGAGTGAGGAGTGAGATGTGAGGAGTGAGATGTGAGGTGTGAGGAGTGAGGTGTGAGGAGTGAGGTGTGAGGTGTGAGGTGTGAGGTGTGAGGAGTGAGGTGTGAGGAGTGAGGAGTGAGGTGTGAGGAGTGAGGAGTGAGGAGTGAGGTGTGAGGAGTGAGGAGTGAGGAGTGAGGAGTGAGGTGTGAGGTGTGAGGAGTGAGGAGTGAGGTGTGAGGTGTGAGGTGTGAGGTGTGAGGAGTGAGATGTGAGGTGTGAGGAGTGAGGTGTGAGGTGTGAGGAGTGAGATGTGAGGAGTGAGGAGTGAGGAGTGAGGTGTGAGGTGTGAGGTGTGAGGTGTGAGGAGTGAGATGTGAGATGTGAGGAGTGAGGTGTGAGGAGTGAGGAGTGAGGAGTGAGGTGTGAGGTGTGAGGAGTGAGATGTGAGGTGTGAGGTGTGAGGTGTGAGGAGTGAGATGTGAGGAGTGAGGAGTGAGGAGTGAGGTGTGAGGTGTGAGGTGTGAGGAGTGAGATGTGAGGAGTGAGGAGTGTTGTCCATCACACGAGCTCTACACCTTTCTGCTCTTCATCAAACATCAACAAATACATTTAAAAAAGCAACAATGTTTCTAAGAAATCACGTTCACACGTTTGGAGGAAATATAATCGTGAATTATGTTTTTCATGAAGTTATTCATTTAAGTGTTGATGATTGTTAAGTCGATATTTAAAGGGATCCTGAACTGATCTTCATAGGGTTTGTAAACACTATGAAGATCAGTTGTATAGACTTCTGGTTGTATATACTTCTATACAACCAGAGGAGTTACCCCCTGGTGGCCAGGAGAGAGAATGCAGCTTTAACACATGAAGCATAGACTTCTATACAACCAGAGGAGTCGAGTCATTTTCTCATGCTCCTGTTTTACTGACATGTTTCAACATTCTGTGACGTTGTATTTGTCGCATCCCACGTTGCATGGCAGCTGTTGCATGACGTCGTATCTCATGGAGACTCAGGATGAATAAATCTCTAAAGGATGAAGTCACTTAATAACACAGCGGAATAGAAGCTCGGGCAGTTTGCTGGATGTGTTTGGTTGAGACATGTTGAACATGATCAGAACTGTTCCTCATGCTCTGAGGTTCCTGTGAGAGACGAGGAGAAGCTTGAAGGAAGTCATGGAAGGAAATGAGACCTAATGAGACCCGATGGAATCAACCTCTCTGTGCGGCTCTGAAGAGGTTGAGTCACATGGAGCAACATGTGATGGTTAATGAATCTGATTACAGAACAGAGACGCAGACACAGAACACACAGAACACACAGAACACACAGGGTGGAGGTGACTGGTGGAGGTGACTGGTGGAGGTGACTGGTGACTGGTGGAGGTGACTGGTGGAGGTGACTGGTGGAGGTGACTGGTGGAGGTGACTGGTGGAGGTGGAGGTGACTGGTGGAGGTGGAGGTGACTGGTGGAGGAGACTGGTGACTGGTGGAGGTGACTGGTGGAGGTGACTGGTGGAGGTGGAGGTGACTGGTGGAGGAGACTGGTGACTGGTGGAGGTGACTGGTGGAGGTGACTGGTGGAGGTGACTGGTGACTGGTGGAGGTGACTGGTGGAGGTGGAGGTGACTGGTGGAGGAGACTGGTGGAGGTGACTGGTGGAGGTGACTGGTGGAGGAGACTGGTGGAGGTGACTGGTGGAGGTGACTGGTGACTGGTAGAGGTGACTGGTGGAGGTGGAGGTGACTGGTGGAGGTGACTGGTGGAGGTGACTGGTGACTGGTGGAGGTGACTGGTGGAGGTGGAGGTGACTGGTGGAGGTGACTGGTGGAGGTGGAGGTGACTGGTGGAGGTGGAGGTGACTGGTGGAGGTGACTGGTGGAGGTGACTGGTGACTGGTGGAGGTGACTGGTGGAGGTGACTGGTGGAGGTGACTGGTGACTGGTGGAGGTGACTGGTGGAGGTGGAGGTGACTGGTGGAGGTGGAGGTGACTGGTGGAGGAGACTGGTGGAGGTGACTGGTGGAGGTGGAGGTGACTGGTGGAGGTGGAGGTGACTGGTGGAGGTGACTGGTGGAGGTGGAGGTGACTGGTGGAGGTGACTGGTGACTGGTGGAGGTGACTGGTGGAGGTGACTGGTGGAGGTGGAGGTGACTGGTGGAGGTGACTGGTGGAGGTGGAGGTGACTGGTGGAGGTGACTGGTGGAGGTGACTGGTGGAGGTGGAGGTGACTGGTGGAGGTGGAGGTGACTGGTGGAGGTGACTGGTGACTGGTGGAGGTGACTGGTGGAGGTGACTGGTGGAGGTGGAGGTGACTGGTGGAGGTGGAGGTGACTGGTGGAGGTGACTGGTGACTGGTGGAGGTGACTGGTGGAGGTGACTGGTGGAGGTGGAGGTGACTGGTGGAGGTGACTGGTGACTGGTGGAGGTGACTGGTGACTGGTGGAGGTGGAGGTGACTGGTGGAGGTGACTGGTGACTGGTGGAGGTGGAGGTGACTGGTGGAGGTGGAGGTGACTGGTGGAGGTGACTGGTGACTGGTGGAGGTGACTGGTGGAGGTGACTGGTGGAGGTGGAGGTGACTGGTGGAGGTGACTGGTGACTGGTGGAGGTGACTGGTGACTGGTGGAGGTGGAGGTGACTGGTGGAGGTGACTGGTGACTGGTGGAGGTGGAGGTGACTGGTGGAGGTGGAGGTGACTGGTGGAGGTGACTGGTGACTGGTGGAGGTGACTGGTGGAGGTGACTGGTGGAGGTGGAGGTGACTGGTGGAGGTGACTGGTGACTGGTGGAGGTGACTGGTGGAGGTGACTGGTGGAGGTGACTGGTGACTGGTGGAGGTGACTGGTGGAGGTGACTGGTGGAGGTGGAGGTGACTGGTGGAGGAGACTGGTGACTGGTGGAGGTGACTGGTGGAGGTGACTGGTGGAGGTGACTGGTGACTGGTGGAGGTGACTGGTGGAGGTGGAGGTGACTGGTGGAGGAGACTGGTGGAGGTGACTGGTGGAGGTGACTGGTGGAGGAGACTGGTGGAGGTGACTGGTGGAGGTGACTGGTGACTGGTGGAGGTGACTGGTGGAGGTGGAGGTGACTGGTGGAGGTGACTGGTGGAGGTGACTGGTGACTGGTGGAGGTGACTGGTGGAGGTGGAGGTGACTGGTGGAGGTGACTGGTGGAGGTGGAGGTGACTGGTGGAGGTGGAGGTGACTGGTGGAGGTGACTGGTGGAGGTGACTGGTGACTGGTGGAGGTGACTGGTGGAGGTGACTGGTGGAGGTGACTGGTGACTGGTGGAGGTGACTGGTGGAGGTGGAGGTGACTGGTGGAGGTGGAGGTGACTGGTGGAGGAGACTGGTGGAGGTGACTGGTGGAGGTGACTGGTGACTGGTGGAGGTGACTGGTGGAGGTGGAGGTGACTGGTGGAGGTGACTGGTGGAGGTGACTGGTGGAGGTGGAGGTGACTGGTGGAGGTGACTGGTGGAGGTGACTGGTGGAGGTGGAGGTGACTGGTGGAGGAGACTGGTGGAGGTGACTGGTGGAGGTGACTGGTGACTGGTGGAGGTGGAGGTGACTGGTGGAGGAGACTGGTGGAGGTGACTGGTGGAGGTGACTGGTGGAGGTGACTGGTGGAGGAGACTGGTGGAGGTGACTGGTGGAGGTGACTGGTGGAGGTGACTGGTGGAGGTGGAGGTGACTGGTGGAGGTGACTGGTGGAGGTGGAGGTGACTGGTGGAGGTGGAGGTGACTGGTGGAGGTGACTGGTGGAGGTGGAGGTGACTGGTGGAGGTGGAGGTGACTGGTGGAGGTGACTGGTGGAGGTGACTGGTGACTGGTGGAGGTGACTGGTGGAGGTGGAGGTGACTGGTGGAGGAGACTGGTGGAGGTGACTGGTGGAGGTGACTGGTGGAGGAGACTGGTGGAGGTGACTGGTGGAGGTGACTGGTGACTGGTAGAGGTGACTGGTGGAGGTGGAGGTGACTGGTGGAGGTGACTGGTGGAGGTGACTGGTGACTGGTGGAGGTGACTGGTGGAGGTGGAGGTGACTGGTGGAGGTGACTGGTGGAGGTGGAGGTGACTGGTGGAGGAGACTGGTGGAGGTGACTGGTGGAGGTGGAGGTGACTGGTGGAGGTGACTGGTGGAGGTGACTGGTGACTGGTGGAGGTGACTGGTGGAGGTGGAGGTGACTGGTGGAGGTGACTGGTGGAGGTGGAGGTGACTGGTGGAGGTGACTGGTGGAGGTGACTGGTGGAGGTGGAGGTGACTGGTGGAGGTGGAGGTGACTGGTGGAGGTGACTGGTGGAGGTGGAGGTGACTGGTGGAGGTGACTGGTGACTGGTGGAGGTGACTGGTGGAGGTGACTGGTGGAGGTGGAGGTGACTGGTGGAGGTGACTGGTGACTGGTGGAGGTGACTGGTGGAGGTGACTGGTGGAGGTGACTGGTGACTGGTGGAGGTGACTGGTGGAGGTGACTGGTGGAGGTGGAGGTGACTGGTGGAGGAGACTGGTGACTGGTGGAGGTGACTGGTGGAGGTGACTGGTGGAGGTGACTGGTGACTGGTGGAGGTGACTGGTGGAGGTGGAGGTGACTGGTGGAGGAGACTGGTGGAGGTGACTGGTGGAGGTGACTGGTGGAGGAGACTGGTGGAGGTGACTGGTGGAGGTGACTGGTGACTGGTGGAGGTGACTGGTGGAGGTGGAGGTGACTGGTGGAGGTGACTGGTGGAGGTGACTGGTGACTGGTGGAGGTGACTGGTGGAGGTGGAGGTGACTGGTGGAGGTGACTGGTGGAGGTGGAGGTGACTGGTGGAGGTGGAGGTGACTGGTGGAGGTGACTGGTGGAGGTGACTGGTGACTGGTGGAGGTGACTGGTGGAGGTGACTGGTGGAGGTGACTGGTGACTGGTGGAGGTGACTGGTGGAGGTGGAGGTGACTGGTGGAGGTGGAGGTGACTGGTGGAGGAGACTGGTGGAGGTGACTGGTGGAGGTGACTGGTGACTGGTGGAGGTGACTGGTGGAGGTGGAGGTGACTGGTGGAGGTGACTGGTGGAGGTGGAGGTGACTGGTGGAGGTGGAGGTGACTGGTGGAGGTGACTGGTGGAGGTGGAGGTGACTGGTGGAGGAGACTGGTGGAGGTGACTGGTGGAGGTGACTGGTGACTGGTGGAGGTGACTGGTGGAGGTGGAGGTGACTGGTGGAGGAGACTGGTGGAGGTGACTGGTGGAGGTGACTGGTGGAGGTGACTGGTGGAGGAGACTGGTGGAGGTGACTGGTGGAGGTGACTGGTGGAGGTGACTGGTGGAGGTGGAGGTGACTGGTGGAGGTGACTGGTGGAGGTGGAGGTGACTGGTGGAGGTGGAGGTGACTGGTGGAGGTGACTGGTGGAGGTGGAGGTGACT
Organism: Myoxocephalus aenaeus; assembly: GCA_038501785.1. Taxonomy (NCBI): domain Eukaryota; kingdom Metazoa; phylum Chordata; class Actinopteri; order Perciformes; family Cottidae; genus Myoxocephalus; species Myoxocephalus aenaeus. Next base: position 8,485 of record JBAMJR010000670.1, on the reverse strand, counting down.
GGTGGAGGTGGAGGTGACTGGTGGAGGTGACTGGTGGAGGTGACTGGTGACTGGTGGAGGTGACTGGTGGAGGTGGAGGTGACTGGTGACTGGTGGAGGTGACTGGTGGAGGTGGAGGTGACTGGTGGAGGTGGAGGTGACTGGTGGAGGAGACTGGTGGAGGTGACTGGTGGAGGTGACTGGTGACTGGTGGAGGTGACTGGTGGAGGTGGAGGTGACTGGTGGAGGTCACTGGTGGAGGTGACTGGTGGAGGTGGAGGTGACTGGTGGAGGTGACTGGTGGAGGTGGAGGTGACTGGTGGAGGAGACTGGTGGAGGTGACTGGTGGAGGTGACTGGTGACTGGTGGAGGTGACTGGTGGAGGTGGAGGTGACTGGTGGAGGAGACTGGTGGAGGTGACTGGTGGAGGTGACTGGTGACTGGTGGAGGTGACTGGTGGAGGTGGAGGTGACTGGTGGAGGTGACTGGTGGAGGTGGAGGTGACTGGTGGAGGTGGAGGTGACTGGTGGAGGTGACTGGTGGAGGTGACTGGTGGAGGAGACTGGTGGAGGTGACTGGTGGAGGTGACTGGTGACTGGTGGAGGTGACTGGTGGAGGTGGAGGTGACTGGTGGAGGTGACTGGTGGAGGTGACTGGTGGAGGTGGAGGTGACTGGTGGAGGTGACTGGTGGAGGTGACTGGTGGAGGTGGAGGTGACTGGTGGAGGTGACTGGTGGAGGTGACTGGTGACTGGTGGAGGTGGAGGTGACTGGTGGAGGTGACTGGTGGAGGTGGAGGTGACTGGTGGAGGTGACTGGTGGAGGTGGAGGTGACTGGTGGAGGTGACTGGTGGAGGTGACTGGTGACTGGTGGAGGTGACTGGTGGAGGTGGAGGTGACTGGTGGAGGTGACTGGTGACTGGTGGAGGTGACTGGTGGAGGAGACTGGTGACTGGTGGAGGTGACTGGTGGAGGTGGAGGTGACTGGTGGAGGTGACTGGTGGAGGTGGAGGTGACTGGTGGAGGTGACTGGTGACTGGTGGAGGTGACTGGTGACTGGTGGAGGTGGAGGTGACTGGTGGAGGTGACTGGTGGAGGTGGAGGTGACTGGTGGAGGTGACTGGTGACTGGTGGAGGTGGAGGTGACTGGTGGAGGTGGAGGTGACTGGTGGAGGTGACTGGTGACTGGTGGAGGTGGAGGTGACTGGTGGAGGTGACTGGTGGAGGTGACTGGTGACTGGTGGAGGTGACTGGTGGAGGTGACTGGTGGAGGTGACTGGTGACTGGTGGAGGTGACTGGTGACTGGTGGAGGTGACTGGTGGAGGTGACTGGTGGAGGTGACTGGTGACTGGTGGAGGTGACTGGTGGAGGTGACTAGTGGAGGAGACTGGTGACTGGTGACTGGTGGAGGTGACTGGTGGAGGTGGAGGTGACTGGTGGAGGTGACTGGTGACTGGTGGAGGTGACTGGTGACTGGTGGAGGTGACTGGTGGAGGTGACTGGTGGAGGTGATTGATGACTGGTGGAGGTGACTGGTGACTGGTGACTGGTGGAGGTGATTGGTGACTGGTGGAGGTGGAGGTGACTGGTGGAGGTGACTGGTGGAGGTGACTGGTGACTGGTGGAGGTGACTGGTGACTGGTGGAGGTGACTGGTGGAGGAGACTGGTGGAGGTGACTGGTGGAGGTGGAGGTGACTGGTGGAGGTGACTGGTGACTGGTGGAGGTGACTGGTGGAGGTGGAGGTGACTGGTGGAGGTGACTGGTGACTGGTGGAGGTGACTGGTGACTGGTGGAGGTGGAGGTGACTGGTGGAGGTGACTGGTGACTGGTGGAGGTGGAGGTGACTGGTGGAGGTGACTGGTGGAGGTGACTGGTGACTGGTGGAGGTGACTGGTGGAGGTGGAGGTGACTGGTGGAGGTGACTGGTGACTGGTGGAGGTGGAGGTGACTGGTGGAGGTGACTGGTGGAGGTGACTGGTGGAGGTGGAGGTGACTGGTGGAGGTGACTGGTGGAGGTGGAGGTGACTGGTGGAGGTGACTGGTGACTGGTGGAGGTGGAGGTGACTGGTGTAGGTGGAGGTGACTGGTGGAGGTGGAGGTGACTGGTGGAGGTGACTGGTGTAGGTGGAGGTGACTGGTGGAGGTGGAGGTGACTGGTGGAGGTGACTGGTGGAGGTGACTGGTGACTGGTGGAGGTGACTGGTGTAGGTGGAGGTGACTGGTGGAGGTGGAGGTGACTGGTGGAGGTGACTGGTGGAGGTGACTGGTGACTGGTGGAGGTGACTGGATGAACAGAGTAGACATTGAAATGAGACTCCGTGTCTCTGCAGGTCGTTCATCACTCAGATGTCCGTTCGTCTCGTCGTCTCCTGAACGCATCACGTTGTCGTCCTGAGAGCAGATCACTCTTTGTTCTCGTAGTGAAGAACGAGAAACGCAGAGTGAGGAAAGAGGAGAGAGGATCTAGAACACGCGTGTTCCAATTAAACGGACATTAGAGTCGTGCTGCGAGAGTTAAAAATAGTTTTAATTTAAACTTGAGCATTAAGTTTAATTAAATTACTCATACATTCAATATTATCTTTGGATCAGAAAAACATGGAGAAAAGGAAATTATATATGCATCACATTTTTAATACGTTAAGCTGCTGACTCAACGTTTCATTCAACGTTTCATATCTTCAGAAGGTTGATCATCATTTTTCATCCTGAAGTCCAGCAACGCGTTTTATTTCACAATTATTACAGATATTAAAAAATAAACTTCACCTCTACAGGAAACAACTCCTCAGGTTTGTTTATGATAAACTGAAGGATGAAGTGTTCCTTTATGTGTTGATGATGAATGTTAATGATAAACTGAAGGATGAAGTGTTCCTTTATGTGTTGATGAATGTTAATGATAAACTGAAGGATGAAGTGTTCCTTTATGTGTTGATGATGAATGTTTATGATAAACTGAAGGATGAAGTGTTCCTTTATGTGTTGATGATGAATGTTAATGATAAACTGAAGGATGAAGTGTTCCTTTATGTGTTGATGAATGTTAATGATAAACTGAAGGATGAAGTGTTCCTTTATGTGTTGATGATGAATGTTTATGATAAACTGAAGGATGAAGTGTTCCTTTATGTGTTGATGAATGTTTATGATAAACTGAAGGATGAAGTGTTCCTTTATGTGATGATGAATGTTAGTGATAAACTGAAGGATGAAGTGTTCCTTTATGTGATGATGAATGTTAGTGATAAACTGAAGGATGAAGTGTTCCTTTATGTGATGATGAATGTTAGTGATAAACTGAAGGATGAAGTGTTCCTTTATGTGTTGATGATGAATGTTTATGATAAACTGAAGGATGAAGTGTTCCTTTATGTGATGATGAATGTTAGTGATAAACTGAAGGATGAAGTGTTCCTTTATGTGATGATGAATGTTAATGATAAACTGAAGGATGAAGTGTTCCTTTATGTGTTGATGAATGTTAGTGATAAACTGAAGGATGAAGTGTTCCTTTATGTGATGATGAATGTTTATGATAAACTGAAGGATGAAGTGTTCCTTTATGTGTTGATGATGAATGTTTGTGATAAACTGAAGGATGAAGTGTTCCTTTATGTGTTGGTGATGAATGTTTGTGATAAACTGAAGGATGAAGTGTTCCTTTATGTGTTGATGATGAATGTTAGTGATAAACTGAAGGATGAAGTGTTCCTTTATGTGTTGATGATGAATGTTAGTGATAAACTGAAGGATGAAGTGGTCCTTTATGTGTTGATGATGAATGTTTATGATAACATACACAGGGGAAAAGACAGAGCAACACCACAGAGAGGACTTTAGGGGCTTTGGCCGTGCAGAGGGGATTGTGGGTAATTAGTATTCCTGTCAGTCCGGCAGCAGCTGCAGACTTCTGGAGTCAGAGAGCGAGCGACAAACCATCTGCTGACAAACAGTAAGCGGCACCCTGGCGTTCGCCCTCGGCTCACAGACGTCTCCAGAGGTTTGATGTTTAATGTCGTGTTGCTTCTTCAATCTGAAGTGTTTCACGAACCCTCGGAGACGGAGAAGTTGAAGTAGCATCACGTGAAAATACTTGAAGTACAAGTACCTTTAAAAGTGTGCACCACTGCAGTTCTTGCGTAAACGTAGTACTATATATATATATATATATATATATATATATATATATATATATATATATGAGTTCATCTCCATTGGAGCCTTGAAGCCTCTTGTTCAGTGAAAAAGTGAAAAACAGCTCAAAATAAATGACTGAGGTCAAAAGCAGATACAAGACAAAGAAAAGACGTGAAATGTTGGTGAGGAGGCGGAAATATTAATATCTCAATCACATTTACATTAAAGTAAAATGAATGTTTTTGAGGAACATTGTGTAACATTTATTGGCAGAATATAATAAATAATATTTATAAGTCTGTTGTTCATCAGCTGGTTCTCAGTCTGTGAACGCGTCACAACGAGAGAGAAACCTGCTGCCAATAATAATCCATAAAGCTGAAACTACCGAGATTCATCTTCAGAGTCATTTATGGAACGACGGCTCTTCATTGAGCAGAAAGGACTTCCTGTGTGATGGAAGATGTGAGGTCATGTGACACGGGAAGGTATGTTAAATATGAATAAACGTTCTAAAAGAAACCAGAGAGAGAATATAAACTGTTTCATAAAGGAGAGACTTTATATATATATATATGTTATTCTATATTATATATATATTCTGTATATATCAAATATATATAATATGTGTATTATATATATATATATATATATATATATATATATATATATATATATATATATATATATACATATACATATATATATATATATAATATGATATATGTATAAATTATGAATGAATATATACTTTATTAATCCCCGAGGGGAAATTTGGTGTCGGGGGTAGCAGCAATTTACAACAAAATAAACAAAAACAGCAGGACGAAAGATAAAAGATATATACAATAATAATAAAAATAATAATAATAATAATAAAATAAAATAGAAATAGCTGGGATTGTGCAAAAATATATATATATACATGTTGTTAGTCAGAGGATCTGGCAAGCGGTGATTTATTATAAAGCCGTAATGCTATATAAGATAAGATATATATATGGATATATATGTATACATACACATATAATGTATATATATATATATATATATATATATATATATATTCTGTATATATAATGGATATGGGTATGGATATATATATGGATATATATATATCTTATCTTATATATAATTTATACATATATCATATTATATATATGTATAATACACATATTATATATGTATATATCCATATATATATTCATATATATATATATATATATATATATATGTATATATTCATATATACATATATATTCATATATATGTATATATGAATATATATATATATATATATATATATGTATATATTCATATATACATATATATTCATATATATGTATATATATATATATATATATATATATATATATATATATATATATATATATATATATATATATATATATATATATATATATATATATATATATATATATATATATATATATATCTGTATATATATAAAACACATTTGTATTAAACACAGCTGCATCTGGTACCTGGAGGTTGAACCAATAACCTCCTCCTCTCCAGGTTCTCTGGAGGCAGCAGCTCTAGACCTGTGCTCCGGTCAGACCTCGTGCTTTAGGGGAACTCCACAGATTATTAATGTATCGTGCTGATATGAGTCTCACAGTTCTTCTCTCAATATTGACGCTGGAGTTAAACCTGAATGTCGTCATGAAAACGTGAGAGCAGATAACGCGCTGAGATGAACACCTTTCACATTGTATTATATATTAAAACATCTTGAGGTTGTTTCCCAGTTGTTTTGTTTGCGGTCTTTATGATCTCCCTATGAAGACACTTCTACTATAGGAGATATTCATCTGATGTTATTCACTTATTCTATTCATAAATTGTATTGTTTAGTTATTCTAGAAGTTTTTCTTAGTCTCTTAGTTTGTTCTTCTTTCTCTTTTAGCTCCATAAATCCCCCATGAAGCTTCTGAAACTATAAGCAAACACAACTAACAATAATCTGCTTTCTGATGACTTCTCTCAGTATCTGAGTTCATTATTAACAACTCATCTCATTCTTTGTGATATTCAGATCAGCAGCCGTGTGAGAAACTCATGTTTGAGGTGGAACTGTGTAAATATGTAAATGTATAAATATGTCAAAATAAAACATGCTTCCTCTTGTGAAACCTGGAAAAGAGAAAAATAAAGACCTGGAACGTCGGAACCCTCCTGGGTCTGAAGTGAAGGAGTCAGAATGTTATTTAATCAGCTGTTTGACATGTTTGTGTGAAATCGAGTGTGACGCCGTGTGGTTGTTGGTTCTTCTGAGCGATTGCCCTTCCAGACGAGCCGCTCAGAACAACTTGAGTTCTCTTCTTGACTTTGAGGATTCCAGCAGATCAACTCAGAGTCTGTGAGCGGTGAGTCAGCGCTGCTCCGGATCAGAGTCCTGCGTCACCGCGTTTCAGCCCTTTATGAACCCTTTCCACAAGCCCGCTTTTCTGCTGACTGCCTGAGGGAATTACCCACAATTCATTGCTATGTGATGTTAAACATGGGGGGGAGGAGACCAGTATAGGTCAACCTCCGGTTCTTTTAAATGAAGTCTTCATGTTAAAGCTGCATTCTCTCTCCTGACCACCAGGGTGCGACTCCTCTGGTTGTATAGAAGTCTATGCTTCATGTGTTAAAGCTGCATTCTCTCTCCTGACCACCAGGGGGCGACTCCTCTGGTTGTATAGAAGTCTATGCTTCATTTGTTAAAGCTGCATTCTCTCTCCTGACCACCAGGGGGCGACTCCTCTGGTTGTATAGAAGTCTATGCTTCATGTGTTAAAGCTGCATTCTCTCTCCTGACCACCAGGGGGTGACTCCTCTGGTTGTATAGAAGTCTATGCTTCATGTGTTAAAGCTGCATTCTCTCTCCTGACCACCAGGGGGCGACTCCTCTGGTTGTATAGAAGTCTATGCTTCATGTGTTAAAGCTGCATTCTCTCTCCTGACCACCAGGGGGCGACTCCTCTGGTTGTATAGAAGTCTATGCTTCATTTGTTAAAGCTGCATTCTCTCTCCTGACCACCAGGGGGCGACTCCTCTGGTTGTATAGAAGTCTATGCTTCATGTGTTAAAGCTGCATTCTCTCTCCTGACCACCAGGGGGCGACTCCTGTGGTTGTATAGAAGTCTATAGAAACTGATACAGATATGGTCACTTCCTGTTCCCTGGTTGAAAAAAAACAAGATGGCGACGGCCAAGACGCCGAACTGGAGGCTTCAGAACGTCCACAAACCAGCGAGTATCGTTATGAGTGTGTGTGTGTGTGTGTGTGTGTGTGTGTGTGTGTGTGTGTGTGTGTGTGTGTGTGTGTGTGTGTGTGTGTGTATTGCAGAATTCAGAGGGATCGTGAGGTGAAACAGACATAAACTCTCTCCAAGGAGTTCAGTGAAGCAGAAGTGAGTCTGCAGCGTGATCATAAATAATTTATGTTGATCATAAATAATTTATGTTGATCATAAATAATTTATGTTGATCATAAATCATGTGTTGCTTTGTCTGATTATCACTGAGACCCAGCAGCTGGAAGCAGAGCGTTCATGTAAAGCTCCCTGAGGGATGTGAACACAGAACCCTTCACTGCCGGCTCGTTATCGTTCCAGAAGGATTAAGAATGTAATCTGTTGTGTTGTCGTCCATCAGGATGAGTCGCCCATCAGGAGCTTTATTTGTTGTTGTTCACGCAAATTAAAGGAGACGAGCTTCATAATGCTATCAGTGGGATGGAGCCAACAAACACAGGCCCTGTGTGAGAATCAAGTTCTCTCGTGAATGAAATGGTTTTGCCTGGTTTAATTAAGATAATGATCAATAAGTCGTTACCCAGCGTGCTTTGCGGCGATGGGGCTTTATGGCGCTGCTCTTATCTCTCTCTCTCCCGGACGCGCTCTAAGTTGCTTATCAGTTTGTAATTAACGCGCTGCAGATTATTGACTGGAGGGAAGAAGGTTCCACGCCTCGGCCCCATGTTTGTGTTCCAGCACAGGAAGTAATCCGCTGCTGTCGCACAGGAAATGAATGACAGCGCCGGGAGGAGGAGCTCCGGCTCAGAGGCTCCGCCCTCCAGCAGCTCCTGTGTGTTTGGCTCCGCCTCCCGGTCCTCATTTCACAAGATCAGCTCTGTTGGTTTTACCAGAACAGTTGGGTTGCTTATCTTTTTCCAGTCGTTATCTTTTTCTGTTTTTGAAAGCTGTGAACAGCTGCACACACTGAAGGAAGCAGCGTGTTATTAAAGCACATAACTTAAGTTGATGGTGTTTTATTAAAGCACATAACTTAAGTTGATGGTGTTTTATTAAAGCACATAACTTAAGTTGATGGTGTGTTATTAAAGCACATAA